>PVJI01007486.1:0-77890 GCA_004026765.1 Micronycteris hirsuta
AGCTCTTGCCCACAGAATGGCCAGAGATTGCTATCTAGCATGTTCTGAAGTAAGGCCCTGCTCTATGGCAAGGGAAGACCAAGTTCCTGAAAGCTGTTGTCATGGTGATCCCAGGTAGGCTCTTCTAAGGGACAGAAATATCAGCAAGATTGCCAGTCAGGTTTTCAGATCATCAGGCAGAAGGTAGGCATTCACAGAGGGGGTTGGGGCGTAACTCTCAGGTTTTGTTCTTAAGAGGAGTTGAAGAAAGGGCAAAGAGGAGCAGCGGGCCACCCCATTAGAAGCCCGGTGGGATTGTGCGCGGTGGTGGTCTGCACAGCCGGCTGGGCGGGATGGGACCAAACTCCTTTATGTGGCTCCCCCTAGTTACAGTTTTTGCTGAAAACAAGTAAAATTATCATTTCTAATGGGAAATGTAAAGCTCAGAAATAAAATTGTACATAGGGATCCAAATCAACTTTCTTTGTCTTATTACAGGAGGGAACATGAGCAGCAATGGATAAGTAATAATGGATGATTTCCAGGTTTGCTGATATTGGTAGGCCAAATTAGAGAGTTATATCCACCAGATTATCTGATGATATCTGTGACATTTGAAAACTTCCCTGGGAGAATACATGAGAAATCAAAAACAGTGACTTCTAGACTCTGAGCCATGTTGAAACAAATAAAATAACCAAGGTGCTGCTGTTGCTAAGAAATTGCTGGATCATTTTTTAAAGAGCTATATTAAGATAGAAAGATGTGTAAAACACTGATTAATTGGGCCATAACAGTAATTAGCCTTTGAGTTGAGGTGGCCTGTCTTTCCAGCCTAGCCCTGGAAACAAGACTATTTTTGTGCTAATCATATGTGTATCTCATGCAACGAGAAAACATCTCCCCTAATGGAACTTTGTTTTATTTCTTCTCTCTCTGTCCATCTGTCTGTCTGTGTGTGTGCGCCTCTCCCGCTCTCCTTCGCTCTGTGGGACGACAGAACCATCTGCTGCAGAATCTCATGGGAAAAGCAGCATCTCGGAGGACGAGCTGATCGCTGCCATTAAAGAAGCAAAGGGGTTATCATATGAAACAGCAGAGAGCCCACGGCCAGCGGGCCAGGTGGCCCACAGGCCCGAAGCCAAGGCCAAGTCTGGGCTGCCCACCATCCCCAGCCCTCTGGACCACGAGGCCAGCAGCGCGGAGTCAGGGGACTCGGAAATTGAGCTGGTGTCCGAGGACCCACTGGCCGCCGAGGATGCACTGACCTCTGGCTATGTGACCTTCGGCCACGTGGGCGGCCCGCCACCCTCGCCGGCCTCACCTTCTATCCAGTACAGCATCCTGAGGGAGGAGCGTGAGGCTGAGCTGGACAGTGAGCTTATCATTGAGTCGTGCGATGCGTCCTCGGCCTCGGAGGAGAGCCCCAAGCGGGAGCAGGACTCACCCCGGCTGAAGCCGGGTGCCCTGGACGCCATCCGGGAGGAGCCGGGTACCCGGGTTGGTGAGCACGCACCCAGCCGGCGAGGCCTGGACGAGCCAGGCCCCTTCCATAAGTTCCCCTCTGCTGTCCCCCAAACTGGCCAGGAGCTGCCCTTTGGAGACAGAAACCCAGAGCCCGAGGAGCCCCCAGTGCAGCAGAAACCTGTGGAAGCAGCGAGTTCCCAGGAGAGTCCCATGGCCACAATGAGCCCCGGTCCTGACATCGTGCCTGCTCTGCTGTTTCTCAATAAACAAAAAGGTAAAGTGACAGCTTTCATAACTGAAGCAGCTTGTCTGCCTTGTGTGCTTTCTCTGGGTGCTTAGGGGTATTCAGCACAGGGATGGTTCAGGCTCAGCCCTGTAGTCATGTCCTAGCTGGTCAAACAATTGAGCAGAGAACCAGTCCAGGGGGAGGGGGAGGGAAGAAGAGAATTCAGACTTCGGTGGCAGAGCCACTTGCTTGGAGCAGTGAGCAGTGTGGCATTGGCTGGCAGAACCCAAACGTCCTCCATGATGAGAGTCCTCCATACGCTCTCTAATGGAGCCAGTGTGCCCTGCCTTTCCTTCCAGGGCTGAGTTCTATTAGCACATCCAGTTTGCCAGCCAAGCTTTTCTTAAATGGGCCAGTGGGTCCCTACCACCATTCTTTCGCTTACCCAAAGAACATGAGAGTTAGACCTTGGTAACGTTTTTGTGTCCCAGACAGTCAGGAAAGAGGGGACCAAAGTTGGATCCAGAGTATCTCTTGTCCCTAAGCAAGACTTAAGGTCACGAAATAATTTTTAAAAGTCACTTATAACTTAGAATGATTTTAATTTGGCCACTATATTTTCCCCTGAGAAATCTGGAAGTCTGCAAATGTAGGAAAAGTGGAAGTCATTCTTTTATCTTCCAGATATTGTATGTGGAGGGCATTCTCTTTTCAAAATTATCCACAACATCTGATTGTATGATAGAATTCAGGAGAGGCATCCAGGAGTCAGGTCAGTAAATTAGGCCCTAGACAGTCTAGTGAATGGGGTGCACTGAGTGGAGGTAGAGGACCTCTCCCCAGCTCCTGAGAGGAGGACACCCAGGTAGAACTTTAAAGCAAACCCTAAAGCACAGCTTTTTTCAAGATCCCCTCCTACGCATCTCCTCTGTTCTTTGTTTCTTTAGGAGTATTTTGCCTTTTGGGGATAAATGATTTCGAGGGTGCACCCTCCTTCCTGTGTGTACACTAACTTCAGTGATGTCAATAGCAATTAAAGTGCTTCATGTAAAAATAGAGGACAAAATCTTGCTTGTTATAGATTGGAAACTGGCTTTTAAATTCTTTAAAATTAACACATTGGGATAGGGAAACCTAGAAAAATATAATAAAACAAACTTAGAGGAATGCAATAAAACAGTCAGTGTAGGCCCTGGCTGGGTATCTCAGTTGGTTAGAACATCATCCTGATACGCCAAGGTTTTGGGTTCTATCCCCAGTCAGTGCACATACAAGAATCAACCAATGTTTCTCTCTCTTTCTCTTTTTTTTTTTCTCTCTCTTTCCTCCTTCTTTCTCTCTCTAAAAAAATAAATTAAGAAAAATCACCATGTTGCATTGTTGCTGGTGGCTTAGTCACGTGGCATTGTGTGGGGGCCCATAATTCACTTCTGATTTCCCAAATATATCTTCCCTGTGAGTTTAAAGTATATTTAGTATGGATAGGGAAGATATTTGGTGACAAATTTAACAGAGGGAGTGTGTATGTGTGAGGTGGCTATTGAAACCAATTTGGACCCTGACCAGTGTGGCTCAGGTAGTTGGAGTGCCATCTTGTAAATGAAAGGTTATGGGTTTGATTCCTGGTCAGGACACACTTAGACTGCAGGTTCCATCCCCAGTCCAGGTACATACAGGAAGCAACCAATCGATATTTCTCTCCTGCATCAGTGTTTCTCTCTCTCCCTTCCTCTCTCTCTCTTTAAAAAGCAATGAAAAAAATGTCCTTGGGTGAGGATTAAAAAATAAATTAAAAATATGATAATTTTTAAAAAAACAATTTGGATTCTCTTGCCACCACTCTGTGATGGGAAAGGACCCTGCAGCCTCCAGGGAGCCTTGCAGAATAGCATTAGCACAGACAGCCCGCTGTCCCCTGCTGTTGTGAGGCAGTCAAGCTTGAGTTCATGTCACTGCACTATAACAGGTGTGTGTTTTCACCTTACCCCTAACTAGTGTCCCTGAAATAGCCACCACATGCACAGTGCTGTTCAAACACACTTACCCTCAAAAGTAATAAACCCGAAGGCTAAAAAGGAGAAAATGGAATTGTACAGACCCACTTCCCTCCCTAGTAGATTTGAGAGACAAGTATGACAGCTGGGGCTGATGGAGTGACCAGATGTCCCAGGAAGAGCTAAGGCGATGGAAAACCTCAGCGGTGAATGTAAGGCTTCAGAGCACATTTTAGGGCCACTTCTGGTGTCATTATAATCCCATGCAAGGTGCCCATATGGCCTGAGCCCTCTGCTGCCAAGTTTAGATGTTAGAGAGGAGAGAGTGGCAGTCTTTTCAAATGGTTAAGGCATGCCAGGGTGAATAACCACTGCTCTCTTCTGCACTGAGGTGTCCTTTGAAGTCCAGCCTCCCGCTCAGACTTACTGCTCAGTGCATTTCCTGTGAAAAGAGTCTAAAAGGCCATTCGCGGCAGCCAAGCACTGGCGGTCCTGGGCGGGTGACTCAGCGCCGCCAGCGTGCTGTTTGAGCTCTGAGGTTCCGTCTGGTCTCGCCTGCTGCATCTCAGCGGGTGAGGGTCAGTGCTGCCTAGCTTCCTCCATGCTGTTCTTAATCATTGTCAGTGGACAGAAGAATTTTATCCTCATGTCAAGCAGGACTCCTTTTAGCAGTGAGGTCAAGTTAGCTTCTGTGGTTTCCTGCTCTTGTTCAGTGAAGCCGCTAGCAGTATAGATGCATTCAAGTTCAGATGTTCACAAGTATGCTCACCCCTGTGGCTGGGGAGCCGTGCTGCTGATGCTGGGTAAAGTTTTAAAAAGATCCAGAATCTTTAGAATAAGGCTTGGCAAATATCTGATGGTATCATATCGTCTGCCATCGAGGAGCATCAGGCTTTACTGCTTGACGCTGGGATTTCGTCCCAGTGCAATCTGTGGGGGACTGTACCCTGACGTGTGAATCAATCTTACCCAGAGACACGCTTGGAGAATAGAGTCCGGCAGCCGCGGGTCTTTCCCTCCATCTTGGAAAAGGCCCCGTGTCTAGCTTAGCCGGGCTTTTTATTAGAAGTTTTAGGATACATTTACATTGGATTAATTATTCATGGGCTTATGCAGAACAGGGGTTTTCAGTTGGGTCATGAGAATATATGGGAAGGGAATAGATAAGGGGTAGGTTTACTCAGTAACAGAGCTTTAGGATGTAAATTCAGGTCTGGTGGCAGACAGGACCAGGGTATACATTAAACAGGAGACAAGTAAATTGAGGGTAAGCTAACTAGGGCTGTTAACTTTTAGGACCATAAAACATTGAGGCAGGGATTCATTAACTTAAGCTTCCTGACTTTGGGAGGAAGAGAGACTCAGCAAGTCACAGAATTTGTTAAGATACATTTTTGCCAAATTCCCATTAGATAATTCCTTTTTCACTGACATGATCCACTCTTGTCCACACGGGAATGATTTTTCCTCACGCGGAGCCGAGCTCTAACACGCGTGATTCCCAGGACTTACGTTTTTTCACGTGTGTGGAAAGAATTCCCACAACTGCTGCTGTTGTACTGGAGACAAAATGCAATGCATCACACTCCAGTTTCCTGACTCTGTGCCCCACCCCAGCTCCTGCTGCCCTGGGATTCTGTTCCCCACACCTTCCAGGTGACCCATATGAACATCAGACTCTGACAGCAGAGATAAGTTTTCATTGCTGTAAGATTAGCCATAACTGTTAGGAACATCTGAGTGAAAAGCCAGCAAAAATTTCTCAGTAAGACACTAACACCCAGTGTATTACCAGCAGGATGGGTGTGTGGTATTTGCCAAGCCTATCTGACTGCGAATCTATTTTATTAGACTGTGCCGCAGGGTTCATCTTCTAGGGAACACTTTTGGGGAAATAGTGGTCTCTTAGCACTCACTTGCACTTCTTGTATTCTGACTACCTTACAACTCAAAAGTATGGTGGTTGGACCAGCCACGTGGGTATCATGTGGGAGCCAGTTAGAAATCTCAGACTCCACTCAGACCTACTGGGTCAGAATCTGCATTTTAGTGAAGCTCTCCAGGTGACTTCTGTGTGCGTGTTAAAGCTTGAGAAGCTGTGTTTCAGACTATGGCGACCAGCTGTCGCCCTCCTACCTGAAACCATTCTGATACAGGTCACCAGTGACAACCTTCTTGCCCCCAAAATGGCTTCTTTTGAGACTCATCCTTCTCGTTCTCACTCATAATTTAATGTCATACTGCTGACCAGTTCTTAAAACATTAGTGAGAAAGTAATAGTTCATAATAATAAATGTAAACTATACAAATGGTACAAAATAAAGAGTTAAGTTTCCCCTACTGCACCTTCCTCCTGACAGATAACCCCAGACGTTTGTTTTGTTGCTGTTCCTTTCAGACATTTTTTTGAAATGTTTGAGAATATACAATTTTTTTTTTATTGTCCAAGTAATACCATATTGAACAGACTGTAACTTATTTCACTTAACAGTAAAATCGGGGACAGCCCTCAATCATGTGGACATTGTTCTCTCCTTCTCAGAACTTTTGCCTCCCTTATCTCTCCGAGGCTTCTTTTTTTCTGGCCTTCTCCTTACTCTGACCTCTTTCCCAATCTCTTGCTACCTCCCTTCCGGTCCCTCATTTATTTCTCTCAACCATGTAGGTTTCCAGCTGCCGTGGTGGGGGTAGCACCTCCCAGACGGCGGTTTCAGGGAAGTCTTCTCTTCTGAGCTCCAGGCCCATTCCCCAGTGCTGTCATCCCAGGGGCCCCTCCGAGTCAGTGTGCGGATGCTCTTTGTCAGGATCTCCTCCTTTCCCTCTACTCCCTTCGCTTGCTGCCCTGAAAAGATATCGTTCAGGCCTCACTTTCGTGTGAACATTCAAACCAGGTCTGGATCGGAGTTAAAGAGTCATCAGCCTGAGACAAAAGGAAAAGCACAACCTGATTATAAACACTTCAGTGGAAGTCTCGCACTTGCGTGTTTGCTTATACAATTATCATCTGAAAGATCTTAATATTTGAAAAATTATTATTCAAATAAAGGTACAAAATGTAAAAATTCTCTTTGTAGAACTCTCCAGAGTGCAGCCAGTGACCCCAGCTGGAGGAGGTGGTTTAAGCTGCTGGTTCTCAGAGTGGGCCCCGGGGACCAGGTTCCCCAGAATCTCCAGGAGTGCCAAGTAGAAACGCACGTGCCTGCTCGGCCCAGTCCCCGAACGACGGAATTAGAATGGGCCCAGGCGCAAACCTGCCCTTTTAATAAGCACACTGAAGAGAATTTTGCTTATAAGCAGATGAGCTAAACAGCCCAGACCTGTAGTAAAAACAAAACAAAACACGTTGGTGAGCCTGCCCTGGGCATATGGCAGTTCTTAATTAGAGAGACTGAGAGGGCATGCAGCCCTGTCCACCCTCCCTGGGCCCTGGGACAGGCCTCTGCACCTTCCCTCTGTGGACGCCAGCAGCAGCACCCTGGGCGTGCGGGGCTCCGCCCGGTGGGGCGGGGAGAAGCTCTTCTCCTCCTTGGGGGAGCAATTTGCAGGAAGGCTGCCAGATGGAGGTCTTCTCAGATAGACCTGGCATTCATGATGTCTGTTACTGCTTTGCATTTTTATGCCAGATATTGCTTCTGTCCTAAAGTATTTGAGAGAAAAGCAAAATAAGTGTGACCACCATTTATTTTTCTTCTTGTAATTCTAAAAACGTTGTGATACTCTAGTATCTATTTATTTGCTCCCATGAGACCGAATTCATAAATCAGTCTGTAAAGATTCCTGGCAAGTTTCTTTCTTTCACGGTTCAGATTCAGAATCAGCCTGAGACTTATGCCCCTTCTGTTACAGCTGCCACCCCCCTGCCCCCCAGAGCCAGCTTATAGTGAGATTGGCCAGTGACTGCCAGGACAAAATCTGGCTTTTGTGAGGGTGTATGCCACGTGAGAAATGCTCAGGTGAAGACAGTTAGCCTTCCACTGTAGACTCTTCAAAGCAATTAAGCTGCTTTCGTGAGACTTTGCCAGTGACAGGGGATACTCTTCTGGCCTACGCGTCCCGGAATGAGGCCACCAGCAGCCAGCTCACGTCACTGTTTTTTCTTCTGAAGCCGTCACAAGACTAGCATTTCCCCACACTGCATAATGATCTATGTTTTTAAAATGGTGGCTTCAGGACACTGGGGAGGTTTCCTTCTCAGCCTTCTCAAATCTTGGTGGCCCCAGCATTTATTATTTCTAGGGACATATGTTCTTGGCACTCACCTCCAGGGTGTGGATATAGATCCGAAACAGTTATTGTACCTCTAATATTTTGATGCAAATCCTTTGGGACACAGTGTACCCTACCTTCCTAATAAATTTTGCTTGAGCACAGAGTGTGGCATAGATTAGCTCCTAAGATGGATTCAAGTCAACCTTGAACTTGCCTGTAGAGATAGAATTCACAGATGGAAAACATTTTGATGCTTCTAAGGATTAATAACCCTATTTCAATAGTGATACCGACTTTCTATCCTTTATCTCTAAAATAAATCATCCTCACTTAACATGCAGTCATGGGACTTGGAGGATAAAATTCACACACTGTTCAGAGCCAAGACTGGCTCCAGGGGATTCTCCACCCCTTTTAAATACTATCCTCACTTTCCTCTGAAGTCCAGATGGGATACTCACAGTGTGGTCTCTAAGCTTCTGGATTCTGTCTTGGCAACCCCACACAACACTCCTGTAGTGTAGAATGACTTGGGCTTTACCCACTGTTAGGCCAGCACTACCAAAGCAAGACCATATCCATTCATTCATTCATCCTTCCTTCGAATCAGCCAGCGTGGCATACTGTGTGCCTGACACTAGCGATATAGTGGTGACCAAGGCAGACGTAGCCACCCCTCAGGGGCTTGCATTGTGGGTGGGGGAGGGTTAAACTAGAAAGGAAATAAACAGTGACCTGTGAGAGAGTACCTGGTGGGGGTGACGATAAGATAAGAAGGTCAATGAAGGAGGAAACTGAGGAGTCAACCATGGCAAGAGATGATTTTTAAAAGTTCTGAGTAATAGAAAATGCACTGTCCAGAGGCAGAGAAGTTCTAGGGTCATTCTAGAAACTGAAATAATGTTCCGTGTAGCTAGAATGTGATAGACAAATGGGAGTGTGGCAAGAAATGGGGTTGGAAGGTTGGCAGTGCCTTTTCATGCCCAGACCAGGGTGCAGAGTTTGGTCTTTATCTCAAACATTGCAAGAAGCCACTGAAAGATTTTTAAACTAGGAAGTAACATGACCTGCCCTGCATTTCTAAAGGTCACATTGGCTGCTGTAGGGAGAAGGGATTGGAGGTGGATGAGTGCGGAAGCAGGAACATCTGGTAGGAAGCTGTTGCCATAGTGCAGGCGTCAGGTGGCAGGGACTGGGAGAGGGCCGTAGTCATGGAGATGGAGAAGCCTGGAAGGACCTGAGATGCTCTTTGCAGGTTGACTCAACAGGACTTACTGATGCATTGGGTAGGTTGTGGGGGTGACTTTATCCCAACACCTCTCAAATTATCATCACCATAATGGTTACAAATATATGCAAAAATATTTACAATAGGGAAAATACCCCAAACTTTAATGCTGTTTTGTCATTGAACCCATTTTTTGTGTCTGCTGTTGGGAAACCATCCATTTGGGTTATGATGGCCCTGGACTACTCTCTTGCAGTCTGATCTCTGTATCTAGCACATTTCCGTGGCCACACACCTGAAGGTGTAATAGTCATCTGTGTGTTTAGGTGTCAGGGATGTTTGGATGGCGGTGGCTGGAGCTGGAATGAGGGCCAACTGCGGTCCTGGGGAAGGTTAAAGAAGACATGTAGTGAAGTAGGCAGGGACTGTGGACAAGCAAGTTGGTTATGAAAAGAGTTAGATACAAGTTTGGCTAGGCCTAGTAACTCACAAGAGCTGCGGAAAGTCCAAAATACCGTCCCATATAGGAATTAAAATTATACTAACAGACAAAGGAAAGACTGTAGCCTGCCAGAGAGCAGAGGTTAAAGTCAGAGAAAGGTCATTGGCAGAAAAGGCAGACACTCGAATTAGGATCTGATGGGAACAGGCGTACTCCTAGGTCTGGTTACTTCTGCTCACCAGTACAATTGACCGTGGTCTTTATCTGCAGTCAGTCAGTGCTTCTGTAGTCTCCGTAATGGCCCTTCTGAGTTTCCAATGACCTAGACCTGAGAGAGTGCTCCTCTCCTGCCACGACTTTTCTCTCTTCTGTAGAAATTGGGGACAGGCGATGAGGAGAGTGGATTAGGAGCTCGGTGGAACTGTTTGCTTTTTCTAGACAGTGTTTTTCCAAGCGTGGTCGGTGGATCGTTCACATCAGAGGCCGTTTGTTAAAATACAGATTCCTAGGGTCCCCCAGGATCTCCTAGGGAGGGGCTCAAGAATCAGCTTCACGAAGTAGCTCCTAAGGAACCGTCAGTACATCAGAATTGGAGAATTATTATTCTGGGGACTGCTTTGAGGCTGGTCTGTCCAAGCCCTCAGCGTTGTCTTGACAGGTTTTCCTCTAGTCCCGAACTTTTTCCAGAGCCTGTGCCAGAATCCTGAGAGTTGGGTTTCTGTTTGGGCTGAGGTGGTGGTTAAAATGGTTCATGTGTGGGGTTAGAATGAAATTTATACTGTTAACTCTGTACTTCCATCTCCTCCTGCGAGAAGTGGAAGGGAGATAATGTCAGCATACTCTTGGTCTCAAAACCTCACTCTGGAGGGTGTTCCTACCATCTCCCCACCTCACAAAGCTCAGGATGAAGACCCCAAAAGGACATGGTGGGACCACAGATAAGTAACTTCTTGCGCGCCCAGTAATTTGCAGCCTCCTCGGTCGAGCAGTTCCTCTGGATGGCCTCTGTCCAAAGCTTGGGAAATTCATGGGAGAGGGAGAAGCCTGAGGATGGGGCTGAGCGCTACGCTTTCATTCACAAATGGGGAGCAGCAAGCTTAATCTCATGACACAAGAGTAGAATTTTCACTGCCATTGATAAATTATTCAGTACAAAGCTGTGTATTCTGGTAAATTAAGCGTTCTGTCTTAACTCATCCCTTCTGGCAAGTACCGCATTTTCTTACAACTCTTGGCTGAGCTGAAAGCTTGGGGGATTCATCCATACACAAAGCACTTATAAAAACAGAGTATGTGTTCCAAAATGAATTCGTTTACTTCCAGACTCGTTGTTGTTTACTTCCGTGTGAGAACTCCAGGAGGTTTGATTCTGCATCTGAAATGGGAGAGGAAGTCAATCGAGTAAAGCTGAAAACTGGCTTTTCCTACTCTTTCTACTCTCTGTTAATGTCTGTTGCCATCCAGTGGCTGTGATGAAAATGTTCAGCCTCTCTGCTTTTTAATCTTACCTGAACCATCACAACTTAAAATGTACAGATCTCCTGGGCTATGATGTAAGAAAATATGTCTTTGAATGATTTTACAATGTCCACATGGCGGGATCACTTATGTGGTGATCAGTCATTTAAATCACCATTTATCTTTTCCTTGGAACAAGGACAGAGGGTCAAAAATTATTCCTGAATGGGTGACTTCGTTTTACCAGAATTAATTTTAAGCTAGACCATTAATTTTGAGCCTGTACCAGAACATAAGATACAATGCTGTGCAGAATTTATGAACCATAGTTTTGTACTAACTGGAGTGTTTGGATCAACACCCTCGTTGTAAATTGAAGTCAGGGGCTGAGGTATCAGTTGTTCTAGGTGATGCTGTGGAGGGGAGAAGAACCAGGATTTGAAAGAAGATCTCCTGACTCCCATCCAGTGTCCTTTTCCAACTAAAGTGATTTCCAGGGGCCTGCCTGGTATAACTTAGTGGATTGAGCATGGGCTGCGAACCAAAGGGTTGCCGGTTCGATTCCCAGTCAGGACACATGCCTGGGCTGCAGGCTAGGTCCCCAGTGAGGGCCATGTGAAAGGTAGCCACACATTGATGTTTCTCTCCCTCTCTTTCTCCTTCCCTTCCCTCTAAAAATAAATAAATAAAATCTTTAAAAAAATAAATAAAAAAATAAAGTGATTTCCAGGTAGTTGATTTGTTTACAAGCAAACTTAAATATTTTTCTATGTTGCCTTAGAATTTGGAGATTTAAGATTTAATATCCTAAATATATAAATAGTTTTATAATTGTATACAATAGACACAGCTAGTTCAAGTGTCAGCATGGCCAGCAGTTGGAAATTCAGTCTAGTCCCCTGAGAAGAATTTAATTTTTGAAAATTTTAGGTTTGCCAACTTATGGTTGAATCGATTTTACGTAGAGTCATAGTTTTCTCAAATGTTGTAAGTAAATAAAATCACAAAAAACTTCATTCTAGCTAGTTTTGATGTAAGTAAAATGACCTCATTGTCAATTTGTCCCTTTTACTTTCTTCTTTTTTTGGAGTCTCTATTTTTAGGCCAGTTTTTTATTCTTCTGAAAACAGAATCTTGAAAATTTGGGGGTATGTTTTAAGTGTTCCACTAAGATGTGCTCTGATTCCAAAGCCCCAAATCCTGGCTGAGACTCGATGTTGAGAGCCGGGTCCTGTGGTCTGCGTTCTGGTTCTCCTGGAGACCACAATTCCCATTGGCGAGGCTGAGCGCAGGAGAGGCCGTGTTGTTGGAGAAATCTCTGGCCAGACCCCAGAGGCTGAAGGCAAAGTCCTTTGTGAAGAAGACACCAGTCATATTTGTCTGTCAAATCTGGACTGTTTTGCCTCTAGCCTGAGACAAAAGATCGTTCCATTTATCCCTCCCGGTGTATACAATATTTGCCCTTGTATTTTATATATTGCCCACTTGATAACAGGTAACTCTCCATCAAATTGATCCTTCCTCATCCGTAGTATGGAGTCCTTGCTGGGAAGTGGCTGCCCTGTTCAGGCCTGCATTTCCCAGTTCTCCTTGTATCCAGGCGAAGCTATGAGCCTCATTCTTATCAGTGGAATGTGAGTGCAAGTGATGCGGTCACATCTGGGGCAAGGTGATGAAGGTGCAATTGTTCCTCTTCCTCCTTCAAGGCTCTCAGCCTATGGGGTGACAAAGGGGAAGGAACTGGTCCCCTGAATGACTACTGGGAAGAAAGCTGCCTGCTGATGAAAACTCCATTGATCTTTTAAGTTAGTCCTAAATAAATCTCTCCCATGTGAAGCCACTGAAAATTTGGGGTTATTTGTTACTGTAGCCAGCTTCATCCTGACTCATGTGCTAACCCATGATGTAACGTGAGGTTGAGAAAGATCACTAGTTAGAATGTATGTTGGAACAAATGCCCCATAGTTGCATAATTTCGTCCTGCCTCTCCTCTGTACCGTTCTCCTCTCCACTCTCCTTTGCTGATGCTAATAAGTCCTACTGCTAGAGATACTGGTAAGGTAATTCTGAGCGAATTAGGAAAAGACAATCCTGTCCTCAAGCTGTTTTTTTAGTACTTCCCAAAACATTGTCTTCAAAACTGAAAAGATCTTTAATAACCTCCAGGTGAGTAGCTGGCGCCCTCTGGAGTTGTACAAGGTAAGAATATCCCTGGTGATGACTGTCAGGCCCGCTGGAGCAGAAGCACAGAAGTTTTTATGAGATGGACCATGGGGAGGACTGGAGAAGTCCCCCTGTCTAGGGCTGGCCTCAGGCAAAACTGAAATAGGCCAGCATCTTGGGGTCCCCTGCCCCCCACCACTCATGTATCCCCAGGCTCAGTGCTGCCCCCCAACTACTCAAGGCCCCCACTTTGGAGCCCAGTGATCCTGAGCTTTCCCTGCTTCCCTTTCAAAACACACATTCCTGTATTCTCTATCCTTGGGGCCCTTCATGCTCTCCATTTTTTAGAGTGAACTTTACGGGTTTATTTGATAAACCAGTTCCTTTTCACGAGTTATGAATTCGTGTGTGATTCCTCCCATGCAGCAGATCTCCCGAAGGCTCTGAAGGGCAAGGCTGGCCCGTGCCTTCGGGAGTAGTAGTTTGACTCCACTCTTAGCAACATGTGCTCTGGAACACAAACGTATCAGAACCTGGTAGAAACCAGAATGCCAGTTTATAAATTTACACTGGAGACGTAGCAGGGGAACTCCATCCTGGTGGGCACATCAGCTCGTTGTTGCCTGGTGAGCATCGGGTCGGAGCAAGAAGAGTGGACATTGTGTCATCGGAAATATCCATCACATCTGGCAGCCTTATGAACTGCCATGTTCTCTAAGGACTGGGGTCCTCAACTAGGACAGAGAAGCTGCTCCCGGAGCCCAGGCCTGAGGCCCTTTCCCCTCCAGGGGCCCCTTGTCTCAATTCGCCTTCCCTAGACTCTGCATTATTTTGATGGCATATCCCCCTCTTCACTGGGACAAGGAATCCCGGGTGGGCTGGGGTTGGATCCTCGCTCCACCACCTATTACTAGCTGTGTGATTCGGGGCAAGTTAACCTGCCTGTGCTTCAGTTTTTTTAAAAATCTGTTTAAAGGAAAGAATAATAGCTGCATCACAGAATTCTTGTGAGAATTAATCGAGATAATTTAGGTTAATTATTCTCTAATTTTATTACTATTTAAATATTTATGTTAATAATAATTATACAATGAGATGGGGCTTTGGAAGAATCTAGTCCAGTCATTTAATTCAAGAATTCTTTCTGCACCATATTCTTTCATAAAATTTCAATTAATAAGTTGACAGGTTTTCTTCATATGTCACAGTTTGGCTGCTTTCCAGTGATTTATGGGGCAGGACATTGATTTGATCTCACTAAGAAGCTCTTTCCCAAGCGTACTGTGGGACAGGTTTTCTGGGGAAGTTTCCTAAAGCCAGCTGACCCAATTTATCATCTGTTGAGTGTAATGTTTTTCCCCCAACAATATGTATGCTTAGGTCCCAATCTAAGTTATAATCTTTGGGTGTAATGTCCACAGGTCAGTATTTTTCAGTATCTTCAGGTGATTTAAAATGCCCACCCGGGGTTCGCAGGCACCCCGTCTGTGGTGTTCGGGCCCCTGTTATCTTCGGCCCCGTTTGTCGTCTCTCCCCAGGCTCTGGCATTCTGCACTTCCTTGTGGCTGTCGGTCGGGCCCGCGCTACAGTGGCCAAACCCACATCTCAGTGGCTTAGCTCCGTAAACGTTTATGCCTGGCCCCCACAAAATCTGACGCTACTTGCTGCCGGCTCTCCTTTGTCCAGTCACAAAGGGATCCAAACTTCCTCCCCCCTGGGCCACATCAACATAGGACTTCCCAGGTTGCCAGGACAGCGGAAGAGAGCTGGAAGGCGGAGCACATGAGAGCTTCAAAACCTCCTTCTGGAAATGAAACCCATCACTTCTGCTTATGGTCCATTGGCCTGAGTTAGTAACGTGACTCTCTCCCTTGGTGCCTGGGGCACACTGGAAACCTGAGGAGCATCAGGTCCTTATCACAGACTGCGTGTTTTTAGGTCTTCACAGCACTTACCGTCGCCCACTGTATTGTGTGTGCATTGGCTTATTGCTTGTCTCTACCGTGTAGACTCTAGGCTCTTTAATTAAAGATGACACCGTTTTGCTGCTGTAGTTCCAGTGCCTACAATGGTGCCTGGCAAGTACTAGGGACTTAATAAATATTTGATGAATGAATAATAGTGACTCCAGATGCATAGGTTAAGCCACTGAAGTATTATGGGATTTTATTGTATGTCAGAGTGTTTTATAACTTGTGTGCTCTTTTCCAAGAGCTCATTTAAATGTTACTGAGTCCAAGGAAAGGTTAAAGAATAATAGGCCAAATAAGAAGAAAACAGTGTGTGTGGATCCCCTGCTGTTACTCAGAAGGTCATCTACCTCTTGACTGTGCATCGTGGAGTGGTCGGGAAAGGGCCAGTGCAGTCAGCAGGGAGAGGTGCTTTGTGGGGTTCGGCTGACACAGCCAGTCGAGGATCTGGGCCAACAGAGCAGAAGGTGACATCACCGTGGGCCTGTGTTCAAGCTTTTCTCTGCTGAGCCTATGGAATTTGTACAAGACCAGTCTGTTGAAACTCTATAACCCCTATAAAACGGGAAAACCTGCAGTGAAGGCTTGTTACTTTGAACACGGCAGAACCCGGGTAAAGAATGAGGCTTGTTATTAAGCCTGGTACAGAGAAAGGAGGTGTTATGTAATGATGAAGGCATGAGTCCTAAAATAAGACAGATTTGGGTTTCAACCCTAGTCTGCCACTTGCTGGCCGAAAACTTCCCAAGCCTCATCTATAAAATCTGGCCAAAAATTCCTACTCCCTAGAATTGTAAGGAGATTTAAATAGAATACATTGAACACTATTTTTAAGGACCTTAAGTTAGTGGAAGCCTGGCACGTCATAAATGGCAGCAGTTACCGCATTCTATGTTTGGCTCATGGTTTCTGTATTAGATACAGCTATATATCTGGGCTGTATTAGTCAGGAACGGCGGTTACCAAGGATATGAGAGACAGCAGGGATGGACTCTCCTCAGTGGATCAGCCCCTGGCCTTCTGAGGCTGGCTGTATGGAAGGCCTACTGAGCGTGCCCTGGGAGCTCGGCCATGCCCCTGGGCTCCGTCAGCACCCCGCCCCCCTGTGCACCCAGCATTCCTTTCTCTTCCTCGGAATGGGAGGATCTGAGTGAACTGCTTCATCACCTGTCACAGCCAACCTCACAGACACTATTCCTCCTCATTCACATTTAGTTTAAACCCCCAACTCTGGTCTTATCGGGATGGGTTTGTTCCAATGCAGAAGAACGGACTGGTGGTAGCAGCCTTAGCAGAAGGAACCATCAGGACTGGTTTCCTTTGCCGAGACTGAATTCATGGCAAGCTTGGAATGATTCCGACTCCTCTTCCCCATTTCCCAAAGTGTGACTCTACGCACAAAGTTTATCCCTGTGATTTATTTTTAAGCTACCTTCTGAAAAATCAGATTCTTTAGGGATATTTAAAGTTGTGTCCGAGGGCAAGCTTTAGCTCCAGTCTCACAATGATAAACATGGAATCATCCTTTTAGAGTAGATAGACAAATCCTTGAGGGTTTATTTGTTTCTTAAGTAAAATGCTTCAGATGACTGTCACTTCCCTCAGTTACCCTAAATGGGAAGGAAACTTCGGTGTGGTTCCGATTCCAATTCAGAGCAGTCTCTGTCTGTCGGTCCCCTATAGAGAGGCAGACTGGCACCAGACCAGGGATAGGATTGATGCAATTTCTGTCTCCATCCACAGATGTTTCTTGTACTATCTTGCTTGTTTTGCACATTTTGCTTCATCTCCTGTGTCCACCATTTTCATTCTTTCAAAAATTGTCCTGGGTCAGTTGGTTGGAGTGTCATCCTGTACACCAAAAAGGTTGCAGGTTCAATTCCCTGCCAGGGTATATACCTGGGTTGCGGATTTGATCCCCAGTTGGGGTGTGTATGGGAGGCAACCCATTGATGTTTCTCTCTCACATCGATGTTTCTCCCTCTTTCTCAGGTGAGGATTAAAAAACTAAATAATTATGCCTCAGCTCACTCCAAAAATCCATATAAAGTATGTCACAAGCACTGACAAGGAATTGTTATCCATAAAATAACATGTATTTTAATCAACCTTTCAAGAAGACAAGGTTAGGGTTGGCCCTTCAAATACTTAACACTTGTCTATTATTTGGAAATGAGTACTCATGGTTCTATTTTTTCAAGATATTTAAAATAGATTATTCTGGGAAGTTGCATACACAGGTTAGAGAAAATAGTGTAATGAACTTTTAAATATATGTCAATAAAACTTAATGATTATCATCATCTTTCACATTCATCTGGGGAGTATTTTTAAATTGTCCCAGCCGTCAAGATATTTTACCCAAAATGCTTCAGGGTACATCTGTAAAAATAGCCACATGGTTATTTTCTTACATAACCATAGGACCATTGGTACATTTAATAAAACAAATACTTTAACATGATCTAATGCTAAGTTCATATTCAAATTCTCCAAAGAAGCCTCCAATTTTTCTTCATTTGGTTACTTTTAATTAGCGAGCAAATATCTCTCAACTTCTGTTTTTTTATTATATTGACTGTAATAAGAACGTGGACAGTGGAAAGTTCCTTTGGTTTGTGTATTATATGATGATTACATGTATTTCCTTTTTTCTCAGTGTTTTATTATGGAAATGTTCAAACATATAGAAATGCCTGTTTACGTGGCTCTATTTTTAAATCTTCCCCTGACTTCTTTGGCTAACTGCAACTTTATAGTGTCTACACCTCAGATTCACTGACAAAGCGAGTAATCTCTGGGGCTTCTTTTTCGATAGGAGCCTTCAGTGATGTTTGTAAAGCAGATGGATAATATGCTGTTTACTTTGCGTGGTTTATAAATCTTGAAAGTATCTTCTCCTCCAGTGGGTGGCTTATGCCAGCCTGTCCGTGTTATTAAGCCCGACTTTAAGCTGACTGCATTTTTCTGGGGCACGCTCAGAGAGCCAGGTGCCGCTCTGTGACAGTGGTGTCACCACTGTGGGTTAAGTGAGAAGATGACAAGCCACCCTGTCGAATACTGAAGCAATTGGAATAGGCAGTGTGTTTACACCTTATTCAATGTCAGTTGTATTTCAACATTATCTAAAAATATCACGCAAAAGGTACTTGGAAAAAAGAAAACAAATCTGGTTTTTCAAGCGTCTGCCTGCGTAGTGCTGCAGTTGCTATGGAGACCAGGGAAGCAGATTTTCACGGCTTTACCACATTGAGCTTGTTTTTGCACAGATTCCTGAGACTGCGGGCTTTTCCTCCTATGCTGGGTGGTTTTGTTAGACATAACCTTGCCTGAATAATATTAACATATCATTTGTGGGAAAGCATATTAGATGCTAATGCTTGGAGTTGTTTTTAGCCAAAAGATTTAACAATACAAGATTCATTTTACCCACATGTTTTTAAATAGACTGGCTCCCCTGATCAGCGTTAACACAGAGCTCAGCTTGGAGCGTAAGGAAATGCTAGTTTAATATTTCAGTGCCATCTGCTGTAAGTTTCATGGCATTCTACCCCATCTGGCTTCCCCCCCCCCACCCCCCTGCACTGCTTTTCTGTCTTAGTGGAATGCAGCAAATCTCTTTCCAAACCTGTTATACTGATTGGCCCTGTTTCTACTGATTACTGGATGAGGCTGTTGGCAGAGGAATATGTTTCCTTGGTTCTAGGTGTTTATTTCCTGAAGACTTCTGTTTCAGTGAAGTGGAATGTGCAGTGTGTGATAATTATCAAGCAGTTAACACATTCTTATACTTCTCTGATTTATCTCAAATGACAGCTTCACTCTTGGCGAGTGAACATTTATGAATTTAGCAACATCAATAAATAAACAGTTTTTGAGAACCTATTTTGCACCGGGCTTCTTCCTAGGCGTGGTGCGGGGAATGGAGAACAAAGCACCCTGCTCGCATTGGTTTCAGTTAGTGGGAGACAAACAGTATACAAGGGGGGACCAAAAAACCTCAGAATTTATTTGTAAAAAATTGTGTATTTATTCTTACATGTTTAAACTTCAGTCGCCTTCAAAGTACTTTCCATTGGATGCAACACACCTATTGAGACATTTTTCCACTGCTCAGAACAATTTTAAACTCATCGATTTTGATGCCTTTTAGTGCTTCTGCTCTTTTTTGTTTCACCTCTTCCACATCAGCAAAATGTTTTCCTTTGAGGACTTTTTTCTTCTGGGGAAACAAAAAAACGGTGCTCAGGGCAAGATAGGGTGAATAGGGAGGGTGGGGCACAGGGGTTATGCCATTTGTGGCTAAAAACTGCCAAACACTCAGCATGGTGTGGGCAGGTGCACTTGTAAATCATCCATCATGGAATGGGCAAATACGTTGAAAGAGTCTTTAAAAATATTCACCGAAGCCGAATGCAGCCTCTCACAACAACGCCAGCTGGTACATTGATACAGATGGGTTCCTAGAACACTCATCCAGTGAGGGAAGCCTGTACTACCAGCTCCCCCCTAGAAAGTAATTCCAGGTTTTGGGGGGGTCCCCACTTGTATAAGTAAATACACCTAGTACAGTATCATCTTGTGGTAAGTGCTGTGAATTAGAGATATAAAGCAGGCCAAGGGGACAGCTATTTTAAATAGGATGGTCAAGGACGGATGATAGAACGAAAATACTGCGATGGATATCTCTAATGTATTATGGTTTCTAACAAGGACAACAGATGTGCCTTCCAACCCTGTGCCTTGAGGCGCTTGGTGAAAACAGATTCATCTTATTGTTAGCTAATTAGTTATCTTTCAACATTAACCAGAAACATTGTACAGATGAAAACCAAATCTGTTCTGTGAGAGCTGCCAGACAGTTCCTACTATTGCTGTGGAACTGGGTGGACCTTGCACTTGACTCATGCTGGCAGTTCTTTAAGTCAGCACGTGATTCAAGCACTTGTGTCTAGTTCTTTTCTGGGTTCCATGGGAACATCAGATAATTTAAAGTCAGAACCTATTCTCCAGGAGGTGCTTTTGACCTGAACATTGAGCCCTGTGGAAACTACTAATATTCTTGTCACAAGAACCAAAGGAGATTCTGAATTAGGTAATCAGAACCGTGAACAATCCATGTGGACTCATGTGTGCATGCGCTTTGGCTTACACATGTTCACCCATTCACATGTGCACATGCTCATTCATTCATTCATTTAAGAATTAAGTCTCAGGCACCTACTACATGTGAGTGACATTTCCCACAAGGCATTTGTAGGGATGTACATACAAACAGGTTAGTGCAATAAAGTGCTATAGGAGCAATAAAAGCAATACTTGCCCCAGTCCTGTCTTTGTTATTAATGTATATGAGCATTCTGACCTTCCTTTCTATGCCTGTTTTCCCATATCTTAAAAAAAAAGTCTGAAGAAGGGAGAAGTATTTGTAGCATAACGGTTCCTATCCCTTTCTTAACCTAAAGAGAAAGGTTGAATTATCCTGAAGTGATGACAGCCTTTGTCAGGCTTACTGGGAAATAAGCCACGTAAACAGAATTGTCGCTTTGATAGCTTCAGTACCATTATCGGACACTGTAGTGATAGTGCGCCAGTGGGAGAGAAGTAAATGGTAACAATGTATTTTATCCCCGTGGTCCTGTTTATGCAATGTAAGGGAATCAGTGGATAGCTTTAGAGACTCATTAGCCCTCCGTAAAATTACATGCAAATGCTCACCTCAGTAGAGGCTGATCACAGGATAGCTGCAAGTCGAGGGGGTGGGGGGTGTTGTACCTTCTTAAGTATGTACCCTGCTCCCCTGCCCTGTGCCTGGGAGCCTGAAGTAGCCTGCATGGATGCAAAAGTAAAATTGATTTTGGGAATAGGGAGAAGCTTTTGAATGTCTTATTTATTCTCTACTCTCTGGAGTACTTTTTAAAAGGTTTATCTGGGCATAAAGGAAAGATTTAAGTCCATCATATCACCCTTACTGTATGTAAAATTTCTATCTAGCTGAGACCCACTTTTCAAAGCCAGGAAAGTATTTGTCGGGCTAACTAAAGGCTGGACATGCTGGGTTTTGGTGAGTTGTTTTATACCGATGATCAGGCTCTGATTACCGGCTTCTTCTCCCTTCCCCCAATCCAGTATGCTCACTTTGCATTAGAGTGGCATTTTCGCAGCGTGTGGCACGGCATTTGTGAGGGGTGGGTTTTCCTCCTCAGTACACTGTCCCGGAAAATCAGTAGCAACAGCAGCAGCAAGTCACACTCCAGGACCAAGACTGGCTCTCTCTCCACCCCCACGCTTTCACTGCCATTTCCCTATCCCTTCCCGCCCTCCCTTTCCGTAGCTGGCGCGTTTGATTGCTTCTTCAGTTTCCTTTACTTCTGTGCTGTCTGCACAGGACAATGCTGAATTCAAAAAGAAGACCCGGCCATCCCTTCATTCTGTGGTAGGGGCGCCCTGTCAATGGGAACAAGGGCTAGTGTGCAGATTCTAGGATTCAGGTGGCTCTGGGCCATTGGAGCTCCGAGGGCTGACTCTTTAGGTGCCAGCAAGTTATCAAAGCTATTTCTGTGTCTCCTGCTCCTGATGGCAGACCATATTGTACCTACTGCTCTTTCATCCCATCCTCACTAGACATAAGGAACAGGGTGCTGAGAGGGAACATTGCTAAATATTGGATAGGATTTCTGAGCAATGTTGCACAATCTTTTCAGTACATCTTTGAACTTGGCACAGATATTATTTTGGGGGTGCTCCTTAAGGGGATTGGAATTGAGGGAGTGTTATGCTGGGACTATGCTATGGTCTGAATATTTGTGTCTCCTGCCCCAAATTCATATTTTGAAATCCTAATCCCCCAAGATGTTGGTATTAGGAGATGGGGCCATTGGCAGGTATTTAAGAAACCATTGTTTAATCAAACTTCCTTTATAAATTTATCCTTTTTTTAAATCCTCACCCAAGGACATTTTTTCATTGATTTTAGAGAGGAAAGGAGAGATAGAAACATCCATTTGAGAGAGAAGCATCGACCGGTTGCCTCCCATTCACGCCCCGACCTGGGATTGTTTGGGCCTGGACTGGGGATCGAACCTGCAACCTTTCAGTTACAGGGCGATGCTCTAACCAACTGAGCCACACTGGCCAGGGCATTTATTAAATTTATTATTAAGTTTTTATTTTTACTTTTTGCTGTGATACCACCACCTATTTTTTTAAATACAATTTTATTGAAATACCGCCACACTCATTCGCGTATGTATTGTCTGTGGCTTTCGCGCTACACGGGCAGAGGCGAGCAGGTGCAGTGAGACGAGGTGGCCCACGAAGCCCAAAAGATGGGCTGTCTGGCCCTTCACAGAAGAAGCTTGCTCACCTCTGTTCTAGACATGATTTGTTTTCAGAAAACTTGGATTCTCTTCTTTTTCTCCCTGCTCTGTGGTAAGATGGAAGAGGAATCAAGGTCATTTTATTTGATGCTGACAAGTGCAAATAATATTGGCTAGGATGAGTTTTGGAGTTAGGTTCAAATCCTGGGCCGTATTTTCTGTATATTTGATATTTCTGAAATTCTTTCTCCTCCTTGAAATTTTAGTTTCCATGAGAGAAGAAGGTGACTGGCTAATATCACATGGAAGAGCCGATGTCAAGAACTGGGCCCAGAACTCAGAACTTTTACCTTTCTGTGTATTTTTATTTCCAGGGCTTAGAACTTGAATCTTTGACCAGGAGATATGATCTAAATGTTGTTCCTTCCCTGTTTCCCACACTAAATTCTTACAGATGTGCCTTTATTATTTATTTATACCATTTGCTTCTTTTTCACAAAAATTCAAGTGCAGAAAAACATGTTGGGTATGCAATTCTAGGTGATACTGGAACAAGTTTTGTTCTGTTTGCCGCTTAAGAAAAAGATGTCCCCTCCATTTCTTAGTAATGGTGCTCTGGTTTGGCTCATAAACAAGTGGGACACATTTTTATTAGCCAGAATTACATAGAAAACATCGCGGTTTCGGCCACCCAAAACATGTCCTCTGCAGTATCTATTTGCGGTATCTATTTTGTTGGTATGAATTATAACAGGCTTCTAGTTGGAGCAGATTCAAATGAATTTCTTCTTGCTCCATATTCGAATCTACTCCAGAAGAATGTTGACTATACCAAAATGGATTAAAATATTACTCAGCAATTCCAGTTGTACAGGTAAAATGCAGATTCCCAATCACAACTATAAGTTTCAAAATATTTCAAAAGTAATCCTCTTGGTTATCTGGGAAACAAAGATTACCTGAGAAACAAACTTTCAATCTTGTCTTTATAGGAAGATAGACACTTTTCTCAGTCAAATATTGTTTTAGCCTGATTCTTAATGCTTTGTAAAAGATCAGCTGTGGTACTCTATGAATAAAACGGCAGGCTATTATGACCGCTCAGTGTTTGCAGTGGGACATAATATTAGAAATGATCATGTTAAGTTGATGTTATCTTTTTCTGGAGATCAGGGAACCTCCATTGTTTTCCAGGCTGATCGAAGAGTTCAGAGTCAGAGGTTCTGGGTTGGAAGGCACCTGTACCAACAGCCTTGTGAACATTCTCAGTGACAGTGAATTCACTGGCTTTCAAGCTGACTTTTTTCACCGTTGGTCAGTTCTAAAATCTTTAAATGTTGATGTTCTTCTCCACTAATCCTATTGTATCATGTAGGCCCATATAATAAAAAGATAACCATCAGCCCTGGCTGGTGTAGCTCAGTGGATTGAGCGTGGGCTGGGAACCAGAGGGTCCCGGTTCGATTCCTCGTCAGGGCACATGCCTGGGTTGCGGGCCAGGTCCCCGTGAGGGCCATGTGAGAGGCAACTGTACACTGCTGTTTCTCTCCCTTTCTGTCTCCCTCCCCTCCCCTCTCTCTAAAAATAAATAAAAATAAAATCTTAAAAAAAAAAAAAAAGATAACCATCATACCAACCCTGAATCTCTGTGTTTTCAGACCTGACCCTAAACTTCCGTTGCTGTCAATCAACACAGATTGGCTTTGAGTCCATGTACCATGCATCCCCTTCTGTATGCCCTCCATTTCCTTCAAACCCCTTTTCTGAATGGTACACCCAAGCACAGCATCTTTCCGAGTAGTATGTGAGCTGGATAGTGCATTCCACGGAGGGACCATGGACCCCTCACTGTGGACACCCAATGTCTATCGTTCAGCCCGTGACACATCACCTGTTTGTCAGCTGCACCACACTGTTGATTTGTGTTGAGATGACATCATCTAATACCCATAAGGCTTTATGTATATAAGCTCGTAATAAGCTACATTTCCTCGGTCTCTTATCATTATGGTTGTCATCCTGGGTAGTAGTACTAGACTTTGCATTTTATCTCCATTAAACATAATCTTTTTAGGTTTATCCCATTTCTCTAAATTAGGGGTGTCAAGCTCATTTTCACCAGGGGCCACATCAGCCTCGAGGTTGCCTTCAAAGGGCCAAATGTAACTTTAGGACTGCATAAATGTAACTCCTCCTTAACAGTTAAGCGAGAGCTCAGCGTTGCCGCCTGGTAGAAACAAGGTGCCGGGCTGGATAAAACAAGGTGGAGGGCCAGATTCGGTCTGTAGTGTTCGCCTCCTGTGCTCTAAGCTGTCAAGATTCAGAAGGATTTTTATCATTCAGTGCATTTTCTATCCCTGCCAACTTCTGCGTTATCTGTAAGTATGATCATTTGCTTTCTACATATCATTGATAAAACGTTTGAGAACCCAAAGCATGTGATGGACTATTAGAAACTCTCCAGATTTTTTTCCTGTATTTTTTCAAATTTAAGTATAGTTTGTATACAATACTATATTAGTTTCAGGTGTACAATATGGTGATTCAACATTTATATATAACTACAGTGTGATTGCCACACTAGGTCCAGCAATCATATGTCACCGTGCAAACTTATCACAGTATTCTCGACTGTGTTCCCCTTGACCTTTTTCACCTCTGCCCCGCCGCCCTCTCCTCTGGCCATTGTCAGTTTGATCTCTTCTCTCCAGATTTAAATTCAATTCCATAAACATCTATTCAGCATGTACTTGATAACAGCCTGTATGCAGGGTTGTGGTTTCAATGATAAGATAGGATGGTAGTCCTGAGCAAATCATTACTGCCTGTAGAAAGACATCCCTACAATAACAAAGATGCGAACAAGAGACCCAGAGGAGCAGCCATTAGTTGCCTGGGGAGGTTAATGCTGTGTACCAGGATGAGGCGAATATTTGAACCTAGTCTTGAAATAGGAGGAGGTGTTTATGAGAGGAAGGGTGGAGAGCCTTTCACTAATAAGCATTTATTCGTAGGAATACAAAATGTTATTTTCCTGAGAGTTTGTTCCTTGAGGAGCAAGTAGACCAAAAATTGAGACTCAGATAAAGTTAGCGCGACCTACACTGAGAATATCCAGTGGTCACTTAACCGTGTTACAGCTATCACATTCTTTTAGAAGGGGCAGTTCTGTTTTAAAATGTTCTCGATCTTGTGTTTTTCTGTTCTTTGTCCCTTGAGGGTGGTTAGGAAGCTCTTACTAATGTTCCTTAGATTTAGGGTCTAGGGACCAATGATAGGAAATCCTAAAAAAGTATTTCTTGATGGCTTATCCTGACTGACCTGAACCTCTGCTTTGGGACAGACTCTCCCGTCTGGGAGGAACAACTCTTGTAGAGATTAGACCCCCGACAGCTAGGTTATAGGAGCTTCCACCTTCTGCAACCAGAATTTGAGACCCCAGAGACTCACAGTGGACCCTGCACTTTCACAGAAATTTAGAAATTTGTTGCTGATGACAAATGGATTTGTCACCAGGTCTGCCAGCCCAGGTCCTAGGATATCAGCTCATACAGCTGTAGTGAGTATTTAGCGTTTTCCGTTCAGTATCTCTACAAGGACGATCAGATCAGCAAGAGATTTACTCCTTTAAAAATGGGAACAAAATTAAGCACCTCTTTTCTTTCACAGTGAGACCTGAGAATATAATATTAAGTTATGATACTGACTGTTTCAGTGGTGTTTTGGCCCTTGGGATGATGAGCGGCTTGGGCAGAAAGCCATCTGAAGACAGCGAGGTAATTGTGCAGTGGGCCAAGTCATGCAGTCAGTCGGAAGCGTCCGTGCGGGTTAGCCACGATCCTGCGGCGTTGGAGAGCAAAGTCGCTCTGCCTGCTGCCTCAGCATAAAGGCGCATGTCCTCATCTGTGGCCAGGCAGGCGAATGCAAGTATTACATTGCTGTTGACAGTAGAGAAGTGGAGAAGTTTAAAACTTAGCTGAGCCCTGCCTGGGTGGCTCAGTTGTTTGGAGTGTTGTGCCATACACCAAAAGACTGCAGGTTTGATCTCCTGTCAGGGCACATACCGAGGCTGCATGTTCAAACCCAGGTTGGGGTACATATAGGAGGCAACTGATTGATGTTTCCCTCTCACATCAATGTTTCTCTCTTCCTCCATCCCCTCCCTTTCTCTCTAAAATCAATAAACAGGCTTTAACAAAGTTACTGCTAAATCTGTCTAAATTTCCAGGAAAACCAAGAATAAAATGAGGGCCCTATAAAGTAAAATTTTCAAAGCTACATTAAATTTCTGGTAGCCTGCTAGTCTTTGTAGCTTTTATCATGGTTTTTAGCTACAAATTTATACCTGTATTCATTTGTTCACGCTTGGGTCCCTGATCGAGTGTGAGCTCTAGGACAGCAGGGACCATGTTTTGTTTGCTGTTGTTTATGTGCTCAGTGCCTCGCACAGTAGCTTACTTGACCCGAGGGAACTCAAGTTCAGGTGAAAGAAAAGCGACAATTACCAGTGCTCCTTCTACCTCTGGTGCTTGAGCGCACAGCCTGGCTCCCTTGTTGCTTTTGCACATGTGATCCTAGAGCTGAACGCACCCCGAGAGTAGTGGCACTGGTGAAGGCTGTTAAGATGAAGTGAATGCCAGAGGAGGGTTTTGCTTTGGGCAGTCTCTTCCCTCTGGCCACTCCTACCCAAGGGCAAAAGCAGAAGCAAAATGCCTGGCATGAGAAATAGTGGATCGAATCCACATACATGTTTTCTCAACCTCTTCTTTGCCTGCCATTTAAATAATCAATAGGGAATTCCGTGTTGCAGACATCTGTTCTTTCACTCATTCAATAAATATTAAATAACTATTACTGCAAGCCCTCTCCTAGGCACAACCTGAAAATAAAGAATAAAAAATGTGAAAAATCTATCAGCACTTCCTGATGGGATAGCATATTGGTGGGTGTCAAACTGGAGGGGTGAGCAGAGACACTGGGGGGTTGCCTGTTTGGAGAAGGGGTGCGTGGTGACAGCTGAGAGTGCCTCTGGACCCTGTTTTACCACCAACTTGCCGTCCTTTTGATTAACTACTGTTTTATATAGCAATTTAATATCTCTTGGCTAACTAATATTTATTTATAACTTTGATGTTCATATTAACAGTAATTACTAACACAGAACATTTACTCCATACTAGACATGGACTTGACATATATTAACTCATTTAATCCTCAGAGCAACTTTTGACATATGTATTAATATTTGTCATTGTCACTTTACTGATGAGGAAATGGAGGCACCAAAAAGTTAAATGATACTTTCAAGGTCACACAGCTGCAGTTGCACACAGCGGTGCAGCTGCAGTTCGAACCCAGGGAGGCTGGCTCTGTAACCTGTGTTCTCCCACACTGTGCATTGCTGCCTCTCGTAAACGACTGGAGCCTGTTCCCATTGTTTCCTTGTACTGCCCCCACCCCATTTTGGAATAAAGATTATACTTGCAACATAAAGTGATGTGGATAGTGTTCCCCCTTTGTTCTGGAACAACTTGTATAAAGTAGACATTATCTAGTCTTTGAAAGTGTGGTAGAACTGAACTGTAAAACCATCTAGAATCTATGGGTATGTGTTTGTGTTTGTGGAGGGAGTATTTGATTACCATTTCAATGTCTTTGAAGATTATTTTCCGTGTAAGATTTTGATTCTTTTTTTGTACTAATTTGAACTGTATTTTCCTAAAATATATCCGTCATTCCAATTTTCTTTTTTTGTAAATCCTCACTTGAGAATATGCTTATTGATTTTATAGAGAGAGGAAGAGAGAGAGTGAGAGAGAAATATCAATCAGTTGCCTCTCATTTTTGCCTTGCCTGGGGATCGATCCCACAACCTGGGTATGTGCCCTGACTGGGGATTGAACCGACAACCTTTTGGCATACAGAATGATGCTCCAACCAACTGAGCCATCTGACCAGGGCTAGTTTATTCTAGTTTTCAAGTTATTGAGGTATATTAATGCCTACAATATTATTTTGTAATCTCTGTTGTATTGTCACTATTTCCTCTGTCATGTTGTATTTTATTTGCTACCTCGTTCTTCTTTTTTTTGGTCAATCCTGCCCTACTTATTAATCTTTTCAAAAAAGCTTTTAGTTTTTAGCTTCTCCATTTTTGTTGTTTTCTCTATTCCATTGATTTATTTTCATACTGATATTATTTCCTTCTTTCTTGTTTCTTTGAATTTCCTCTGTTGCTCTTCTGAGTTGAAAATATAGCTCATTTGTTTTCACTTTCTTATTTTCTGATTAATGTATTTGAAACTCAAATTTTGGCATGTATTTTCACTGTCATTCGTATCTAAGTTTTTATAATGTCCCCTATGATTTTTAATTTTATTACATTTTGGTTAATTTTGAGTGTTTATAATATTGACTCTCCGAGATTTATTAAGGTTTTAATCATGCCCGAGCATAATTTTTGTGAATGTTTCATATATGCTGAAAGGAAACAAATATAGAGTCTCTGTTGGATGTAAAGTTCTCTATTAGTTAGAGCTTATTAATTATGACATTTGAATCTTATTGTTTTATACTTTTGCTAATTTTTGTGAGCTTGATCTGTGAGTTTCTGTGCAGGATTTTTTAAACTTTCCAATTTCAATTTTTGATCAATCTATTTCACCCCATAGTTTGACCAGTTGTGCTTTATGTATTGTGAGACTGCAGCTTGGCCCTCATGGGAAGCCCGGGGAGATGCTGAGAGAATGTTCCTCAGAGTGGAAAGCCTCTGCTGTTCTGACCTGTTTGAATCTCCCCCCGTGTCCCTCCACTTCAACCCTGATCTTCAAACATAGCACCACCAGAGGCCTAGCCTTTCTGGCAGCCTCTCTGTCTTCACACTGGAGGAGGAGGGCCTGCTCTGATGCCACTCTGAGAGCTGGGATTGTTTTGTTTGCCTCCGGTGATCTAGCCCAGGGCGAATAGAGCAAAAGAGAACCAGGAAACTCCGCTTTGGTCTCTCCTCTGTGGGCGTCCTTCTCTCGGGACTGCTGCCTGCTGTCCACACCAGAACGCAGCTGCTCTCGCCGAGAAGGGTTTACCGGTTTACCCACGAGTTTCTGAGACCTGTCAGCCTCCTTGTGCTTTCCCTGCTGTCCCCAGGGTTGAGTTTGGGGGTGGGAACAAGCAGCTGGTATAAGTTCACAATCTTTATCAGGCTACTTTGTTTTGCATAACGACTAATTTCCATATTGTATCTGTAAATTGATCCAAAATGTTGGGAGCTTGGCAATCACTTTTGAGTATTATAGGAGGTTTAAGAATCTAAGAGAGCTTTTCTTCTCAACCTTGAATTTTCAGGCTCTATGACACCATATGGCATTTTCTGAGTTTTGTAATCAATGTGCTTTAATGTCTTGGCACTATGCAAATTTTCAGAATTATTTTTAGAAGCTTGCAGTTAACATTTCTTAAAAGAGATATTTAATTATCCTTTATCGGATGAAATATACTGTGATGAGATCCTGACTCAGGAGAACAGTGCTACGTAAATGCATGCGCACACATGCTCACGTGTTCTTTCTTTCTTTCGTTCCTGTAGTGCTGCTTATCAATCATTTACACCCATTGAGGGTGATCTCTCCCTCCCTTCCCACCTGCCCAGAACTGTGGCTCTCCTCGTTTGTGGATAAATAATCTGCTGCATTTAATTGTCATGCTAATATTACCTTTATTGAGAGTTGACTGTGATCAATATTTTATGAAGTAAAAAAAAATCCTTTTTAAAAATCTGGCCAGCTGAGGAGTAAGAGCTGACCCATAAGACATCTGACTGAAGAAGGCAAATGTGGTGAACACCCTATGCTGAAAGGCGGTATTTAGAATTAGAGTAGGGCTTCAGAACCAGATGAGCCACTTGCTGTGAAATGCATCTTCTTAAGACAAATCAAAGTGTGGACAAGGTGAAGGGAACTGAAAATGTCAGCTTGTTTCTGAGTGCTTTCGGAGTCAAGCGGAAATCACCTTTGGACATGCCGCCATGCAGCAGGCTACTTCCTTGTTTTGGCAGAACTCACGTACTGGTTGTGGTATAGAATGACCTTCGTTTGGATTCTCAGGGATTCTTATATTGTGTGCATTTCCTATAGTAGCTTCAACTGAACACATTATAGGCAAAAGTAAGGCCCAGGGAGAAAAACCACTTGGGGCAGTAGCATCCAGAGAGTAAAAGGGTACTTTGTACAAAACAGCCAAACCAGGTGCAATATTTAATTAAATGAATGGAGAAATGTTCATTGATATTCTAGTACAGGTTCAAAAGATGAATTGTGTGCGTGAGAACTGATCCTTGGGGTTGCTCATTATTTCTTACTGGTCCTCAGCTTGCACTCTCACCCCCTGCAGGCTGCTGTCCTCATGGCTGCCACTGAAGTGATTCAGAGAATGTCAGGGACCAAGGCCAGTCCTTGGCTTCCCAAAGCTCTCGCAATAGAGTCTGAGCTCCTTACTCTGACTTAAAAGACCCTGCAATATCTCATTTCTGACTCACTTTCTGACTTTATTTTCTACCACATTCTGCCTCATACACCATTTCCAGGCACACTGAATTTCTTCATGTTTCTCTAGATGCCAAGTTTGTTCCTGCCTACCTTTTCACACTGGCTGTTCTCTTTGCCCAGCATTCTCTCTTTTCCTGATCTTTCTGTGGCTGTTTCTGTCTTGTTATTCTCTTCTTAGCCTACATGACACCTCCTTAGAGAGGCCGTTTGTGACCACTAAGTCTAAAGTAGCTACCAGGATAGTTGCTTTTACATTACCCTATTTTAGTGCTCTCCCTAAAGTAGATAATTACATTCTGGGGGAGCCAGTAGGGTTCTAGTTGTATAATATGTGTAGATCCTGCCTCTCTATGTTAAAGAAGTATTAGGAACTTTATGCAGGACACCCTGATTTTCATATCCCATGTGAAAGACAATGGCAGAATCCTATGATACTAAAAAAAAATTTAGAATCCTTAAATATTAATGCTGGGAAGAAATTTAGAGAATCCTTATTAATCTTCTTACCTTTAAGAATGAAGAAAACTAAACAAAGATATTGAATGACTTTCCTAATAATTACAATTGGTTTATAGCACAGCCAAGAAGGGATAGGTATTAATAAATCAACAAACAGTTGCAATATAGAAAATTTGGATAAATTGTAGTAATCACCATAAGTAAAAACAGAAATTAAGTAAGAATGAGGTGGAGTGAGAAAGACTACATTTTTAAAAAAGCACCTTATTCTAATTAAAACTCACAGAGTCTCAGTTGTATGATTACACTATTACAAGTTAAATGTACACTACATATTTTACTTGATTCATTATAAACCTTTAAAAGCAGAAGATTTCTTGGCCCATGAAAGTCAATCACTAAAATTATAACTTTTCAGAAACTACTCAGAGGAGAATACTTGATAATAAGAATGACACAGAGACTATTGAAGCACTAGTTTATGGCCCCTGCCTGGTGACTTAGTTGGTTAGAGTGTTATCCCCATGTGCCAAGGTTACGGGATCGATTCTCAGTCAGCACACATAGAAGAATCAACCAATGAATGCATAAATAAGTGGAACAGCCACTCTCTCTCTCCCTCTTTCTCTCTCTCTCTCTCCCCCCCAACCCCAAAATCAATTTAAAAAAACCCCACTATGGTACTATTCATAGGGAAGGGAATTGGCTTTGACTAAAATAGAAAACCAAGAAGAGCAAATTAGATGGTTCATCACTTTTCTTCAGTGGCAGACAAAAGCCAAAAGCACCTTTTTGACTAATAAGGTGAACTACATGAAACCAAAGAGATTAAAGAAATAACAGAGTAATTCTAAAGCAAGAGAAAGGAGTCCTTCAAGGGGCTGGCTATTGAGATAGAGTATCTAATCTTTCAGGAAATAGAAATGAATAAGCAGATTTGTAACTTGGCTCGCCTGGTTTGAAGAACAAAGAAAGTTTTCAGAAGTTGTGGTAAAGCCCATCATCTGTGACACTCGATTCTTCAGTGAATGGATCTTAGGAAAGTGTATTGGAAAGTGTTTGGGGACTGGCCAGAGACCATTCCAACCAAGCTTCTTTCAGTTTTCTAAAAGAAAGTTTAATAAAAAAAAGAGAAAAATTCTAGTGTCAAATGCTTAATAAATTGACAGATAGAGATTTATATTGAATCTATATTCCAAATCTCCAATTATATTTTCCATCTCAACCATATTGCAAACGTGCAACTTATTACTTCCTCTGTCCTTGGATAATTTGGAAATATCTAGATTAAAAAAATAAGTCATGGTGTTAATTCGTGAAAATTCATAATGCCTTTGTACATTTTTGACTGATTGATTAATGTGTTTATTCAGTGAAAAAAGCAAAGGGTGAATGCCGATTAGTGATTTCCAACAGAAACAGAACACCAGACGAATTTGGAAGACGCCTGAGTACAAAACCAAAAGAACGCCTGAGTGAGAAAGCTGTGGGTTCACAGACTCGTATATCAGCCGCAGAGTGAGTGTCATCAAAGAGTTTATGTCACTTGACTTTTTAAATATTAACCAGGAACCAAAATGTCACTTTCTTAGCCATAAATCAAATCTCCGCTCCTTTCTCTTGCCTGTAGCCTTCAATGCTGAATAACCCTACAAGCAAAATTCCCATCAGGCAAATCCGTGCAGCATGGACTAGTGATCACAGCTTGGAAGGGGACTAGAATGGGACTACAATGGGACTAACTATATTCCCTACTATCAGTCACTTTTGCTGTAGGATTATGAGGGAACTCCGAAATTATCCACTTACATCCCCAGTGTGTCTTTAAGGACTGCTGAACGGTGTGTTCTATGAATATAGTTGATCTAGCTCCATGGAAACCGGGTTTCACTCGTATGAAATATCAGTCACAGCTCATTGGAAAATGTGAATTACTTTAGTGGTTCAACACACATTTATTAAGTACCTACTTTTGCCATGTTCTGGGGATACAAAGGTCATTATGATGCAGTCTCTGCCCTCTAGCAGTGCAGGGAAGTAAATAAAGCAGGGTCAGTAAAGGTGATGGGAGTCCTTCCGTGGGGGCAGAGGTAGTTCATGTATCCAACAGCCAGCACAGTGCATGCATGATATTAGGTTCTTAGTACATTTTGATTGAATAACTAAAATATCATGGGAATATGTGTGGGAAATAGTGATGCTACAGAGGAAGAGCAACAAGAGGAACTGAACCTTGAGCTAAGTCTGGGAAAATGTGTAGCCTGCAGAGAGGTGGGATGCATGAGAGGGTTCCAGTTGAAGAGAACAGTATTTGCAAGATTCCCAAAGTGGGGAATGGCTTGTGGGTTCAGGGAACCAGGATCACTCTGTTTCTTTAGAAAGTAGGGAGTCCGTGGTGAAGCCATGGGTGACGGAGTGGGGCAGGTGGGAAGGAGCCAGATCAGGTAGGGCATGCCAAGAAGACTGCTGGCTTTCTTAAAGGGGACCACCACGATCAGAGTTACATTCTAGAAAGATTTCTCCATGTGAAGGAAAGATTGGCATCCAAGGGGATGTTTAGAAGCTCATAACAAAAACCCAGTGAATGGTGATGTGGGTCTAAATGCTAAACAAAAACAGAAGCAGAGTTGGAGAGATTTGGGAAGTGGAAATCAAGGTGTGAGCGTGGGTACAAAGGGGGCAGTGGGAGAGATCAAAGAACCTGATGTGATCCTCGAGCTCTGACTTGACTGGCTGTGAGAACACAGTGCGAGGAGAAGGTGACACAGGAGGGATAGGTTCACAGTGGTCTGTGAGGTGTCCAGGAAGACATATACAACCAGGAAGTTAGTGACCCGAGTGTGGAACTCAGGAGCAAGGTCCAGGCTGAAGACGCAGACTTGGTGGTGAAAGGGACCCCACAGAGCCCCGTCTCTGCTTTCACCACGTAGGCATGACACAGCAAGCAGGCGCCAGCTGTGAACCAGGAAGATGGTTCTCACCAGCATGTGACCATGCTGGCGCCTTGATCTTGGACTTTCAGCCCTCGGAACTGTAAGAAATTGCTGTTTATAAGTTACCCAGTTTGTGGTATTTTCTTATAGCAAGCCAAATGGACTAAGGTAAAAGGTATAAACATTTTAAGGCTCTGCCTGCCAAATTGCTTTTTAGAAAGATAATATACATTTACACTTCCATCGACTTTATGTGGCAGTGCTGTGAAGCATATTATAGAGCCTGTATGTGGGATCACTGGGAGACTGGGAATTAGCACTACTCTTCTTTATGGAATCAACGGATATACCCGTTAGTTCCAATTAACATAAAGGTGGCCTTATTGTAAACACCACTACTGTCTCTCTTCCTATTTAATCTTTAGGCAAGAAAAATATTAAAATGTAGTTCAAAGCACAAAATATTCTGTACATTTTGCATGGTCATAAAAATTGGAAATGCTTCTCTAAAAGAAAGAACGAAATGTTTCTCTATCTGGTATCAAAGGAAAGAGGGCTTATTATTTTTAGTAAAATCAAGCAGTATTTAGTAATAATTGTCTATTTTGGAGGGTTTTATGGCTTCTTAAAAATAAAAAAAAAAGGAGAGTGTCCCATTTATTTATTCCAGAGCAAAGCTTTTAGGAGACAGTAACCGAGGGCTGTATTGCTCACTTGATTGTTCAGGAAAGAGTTCTGCTCTGCTGCCATGGTGACAGGTACCATGGAAATAGACACACTTCGTCAGATGTACTGTGCGTGCTTTGGGATATGAGGGCAGCAGTTGCAGCGAACATTTTATTGTTGCTACATTGGAGAGGTTGTGCGACATACCAAGGCTTGCTTATCGAGTCTGTTGATAGGTCTGACCTAGAATTTTTTTAAGGTTCTGTTTTAAAAATAAATGGATAAATAGCAAAAACAACCTCCATCCTATTAGACCTAAATGGAATGAGAGCAGGTTGCAAGGCTCCCAGCCATCTTTCAAGAGGATAAGCAAGTCTGTGTGGAAGCTGCAGAAAATTATATGAAAGAACTTGAACTTTGAAGTTTCTGTGGCAATAGGTGATAGGCAGTGTGTGAATAATTTCAATCCATCATTCAATCCCAGACTTTATCCAAACAGGTCATTGGTCAGTACAGTGTTAATTTTTAAGATGGCCAGGTGAAATTAGTAAGTGGTAACTAGTATTAATACCTTTTTAGTGCCCTGCTGTTCTCACTGCGCAGCCCTCTTTAACAACCCTGAAAGGTACACGACTTTCTGTAAACATGTCCATTCCATAATGAGAGAAAGGAAGGCATAGAGAAGAAATAAAAACCAATGGTCTCCACTGTGAGGGTTGGAGTTTGTGTTAATCAAATGTAGAGTCCAATCCCTAGCCTTATTTTACAAACACGGACACAGTGACGAAGATGAAACCCAAGTCAAAGGGTATATGGTTGTCTTCATCGTGGCTCTCTTTAGTAGTAATGCAGCTGAGCAGAGGCCGCAGTGCTGTTGTTTAATTTGAGGCTCCTGCACAACTCCTGATGATGTAGAGGGAAATCCAGGATGCTCTCCTGGACTCACGCCCAGGCCGCCCTAACACCTACACTAAAATATGATACTTGGTCCAGTCGAGTTAGGGGTTTACGTGGGCCTTTTTCTGCTTGGTCCCTACCTGTCCCAAGCCCTTCCCAAATATCGGTGTCCTTCACAATTCAATCCCTCTCTTTCCAAATCTCAGAAAACAAGGGCCAGATGCTTTTCCTTACTTTTTGGATTCACTGCTGAACTCAAGAACTTTTAGATACTCTGGCTTTGCACCTGTGGTTATTGGTTCCTAACCTTCTATGTGCATAAGAATTACCTCCAGAGCCAGTTAAAATGCAGATTCCCAGCCTCTTATTCTGACTCATTAGGCCTGGGAGAAGCCCAGGAGGCTGCATTTTTAAAATATATTTTATTGATTAGGCTATTACAGTTTTCCCAATTTCCCCCCTTTATCCCCCCTCCCCCCTGCACCCCCCAACCCTCCAGCCCTTAGTTCATGTCCATGGGTTGTACATATAAGTTCTTTGAATTCTCTGTTTCCTATACTATTTTTGACCTCTCCCCATCTATTTTATGTCTACCAATTATGCTTCTTTTTCCCTGTACCTTTCCCCCATTCCTCCCCTCCCCACTGAAAACCCTCCATGTGATGTCCATTTCTCTGATTTTCTTCCTGTTCTTGTTGTTTGCTTAGTTTTGTTTTTGTTGTTTTTCTTTTTTTTAGGTTCAGTTGTTGATAGTTGTAAGTTTGTTGTCATTTTACTGTTCATAATTTTTGATATTCTTCAATTTCTTAGATAAGTCCCTTTAACATTTCATATAATAAGGGCTTGGTGGCGATGAACTCCTTGAACTTGACCTTATCCGGGAAGCACTTTATCTGCCCTTCCATTCTAAATGAAAGCTTTGCTGGATAAAGTAATCTTGGATATAGGTCCTTGCCTTTCATGATTTGGTATACTTCTTTCCAGCCACTTCTTGCCTGCAAGATTTCTTTTGAGAAATCAGCTGACAGTCTTATGGGCACTCCTTTACAGATAACTCTCTCCTTTTCTTTTGCTGCTTTTAAGATTCTCTCTTTATCTTTAATCTTGGATAACTTAATGATGATGTGCCGTGGTGTGTTCCTCTTTGAATCCAAATGTTTTGGGACTCTCTGAGCTTCTTGGACTTCCTGGAAGTCTATATCCTTCTCCAGACTGGGGAAATTTTCCTTCATTATTTGTTCAAATAAGTTTTCAATTTCTTGCTCTTGTTCTTCTCCTTCTGGCACCCCTATAATTCGGATATTGGACCATTTCAAGTTGTCCCAGAGGTTCCTAAGCCTCTCTTCACTTTTTTGAATTCTTGTTTCTTCATTCTGTTCTGGTTGGATGTTTATTTCTTCCTTTTATTCCAAATTGTTGCTTTGAGTTCTGGTTTCCTTCTGTTCACTGTTGGTTCCTTGTACATTTTGCTTTATTTCATTTTGGGTATCCTTCATTTGTTCTTTCAATTTTCAAGCAAGTCCAATCAGTTCTGTGAGCATTTTGATTACCAGGACTTTGAATTCTCCATCAGATAGGTTGGCTATCTCCTCACCGCTTTTTCTTTGTCTCGGTGCACCTGTTATTTTAACCAGCTCTTCTGATGCCTCTGAAGCAGGTGGTCTGTGGGTTGCACTTTGACACCTGAGAAGCAGCTTGTCAGCCTGTTGGAGCCTCATCCTCACCCGCCATCCTAAGCTTAATGGGGACTAGGGGGAACTGGCACTAGTGAGAAGGGAGGCTGTGCCTCTCTTTGTGCCTGGGAGCCCAGCGAGAAGCCTTGAGGTCCCACCACGTGTCATGTCCCAGACTGGATCTGTCTACGTGTGAAGTAGCAACAAACCGTTAGTATTCACAGAAGAGGCACAAGGTGGAAAAACAGGGGTGCGGCACCAGGGGTGCAATTGAGCAGCTGGCTCCTGCGCTGGTAAGAGTCGTCTGTCATTTACTAAGTGTTTACATCGATTTTCTTCTCCCAGAGTGCGGAAACAAAGACCAGGCCCAGCCTTTTACAGAAATGAAAAGTTTTATAACTCGTGAGTGGCTTCTTTATTGCTGGTAGGAAGGCTTGGCTAGAATAGCTAAAATAACTGAGCTGAGGCACTTTAGCGTTAACATACAATCCTTACCTAAAACTTTGGAGAAAAGACACCCCTTTCCATTCCCCATGTACCCCGACCATGGCTACCTAAGCTCAGACAACCCGCCGTATCCCCTCAGGGCCCCGCGGACGGCCTGTTCCCTTGGCTTGTTTTCCAGGGCGTATATGATACCCTGTTCATCTCCTTCTTGGCAATTCAAGTTCTCCCTCTCTGGCCACAGCACTGGAAGTCGTTGTCGTAAATAGTTTTGACTAATTTATCTTTCTAAAATGCTTAGAATAGCATTTAGATGCCAAGATACTTGGGTGGGAAAAGGATGTTATTTTTTGTCAGAAATACTATTTCAGGGGATTGTTCTAACATTAAAAGACAGAAATGGGCCATATGGTTTGTTTGGAAATTTCCTTGCAAAGCTAAAATCCATGTGATGGCCTTCCATGAGCGGGGTAGTTACTTTTTCACTTTCTCTTAAATGAGGGCATGATTCCTGAGCTAGGGCTGCCTCTGGAGGCTGGGAGGATGCATGAGCCTGGTCCAGTGCTTTAAACAGATGACAAATAAAACCAACAATGGCTTTATTTGTCCCATCTACCGATAGTAGCCAAGTCCTTATCTTCCTTTGGCAGAGTAATTATGACTCCCTTCATCATCTCCCTTCACAGGGCCCAATCTTTTTTACTTTATTTTATTTATTTATTTTAATTACTTTATTGTTGTTCAATTACAGTTGTCTGCATCCTCTCCCCTCCCCCCACCCCCTCCAAACCCACCTCCGTCCCCTGCCCCCACCCTCCCCCTTGGTTCTGTCCTTGTGTCCTCTATAGTGGTTCCTGAAAACCCTTCTCCCCATAGTCCCCTCCCCCTCCCCCCTCTGGCTATTGTTAATTGTTCTTAATTTCAATGTCTCTGTTTATGTTTTTCTTGCTTTTTACTTTTGTTGATTATGTTCCAGTTAAAGGTGAAATCATATGTATTTGTCCAGAGGGCCCAATCTTTTGTTTGAGGGTTTTGTTTTAGTGATTTAAAATTTTCAGTATCCATATCAATCTTTTGTTTCATTTCTTTACATTATACTCTAACCACTTAATGCACGAATTGAACCCCTGAGCTACACTTCAAATGGTAAATCTCTCTTCATGCCTTCTTTTTAAAAATAGATTTTTTTCTTGTCTTTATTTATTGCTCTTATCCCCAAAATTATAACCACTGTTTCCTCATTGATCAGAGCAATGAGGTACCATTATCCCTGGAAAAAAGATGTCCTACATGGAGATGCTTGCCTTAGTTAGAAGCTGAAAAAAAGCAAATTCATATTGCTTTTTTGAATTCAAAGATGTAAAAACCATGAATAATACATAAAATCAACATAACTTAAATATTGGCACCTACCATACCAATATGTTCTTTACCGAAGGACTCAAAGAGTGGAATTCTGAGGGAAAGGGACCAGAAGACACATCAGAGGGAGAAGGAACAAGACATCAAGACAAGCCTGAGGTGGCAGCCAGCCCCCCTGAGCCGGGGAAGCGGGGACAGGAGCAGAGTGGGGTACAGTGTAGATTTGTGATGAGATCTGCCTGCCTAAGGAGGGTATAATGAAGATGATGAATCTCTTCCCCTCGTCTGATCTCATAATATCTTTCAAAAAAACCTCTTTGGGCTGCTCATCTCACCCCTTAGAAGGAAGCATCACCAAACCTCCTCACTTTTCTATACTGTGGTTCTTTCTGTGTTTCCTGGATTTGAGAACTAGTGGTTCACTATTTTTTCAGTGCTTAAAAATGACCTGAGAAACCTGTTAAAATGAAAATTCTAGGACCTCATTCCCAACAATTCTGATTTGGTTAATCAGGGATGGATCCAGAAATTTTCCCTTTTAATGAATACACCAAGAGATTTTAAAGCCGGCAGTTAAGTCAACAGAGCCACACTGCCCTGCTCTTTGCTGCCCTTGACCTCCATCTTTCATTGTGCCCCCCTCCTTGTTGGCATTCTTCTGGCACACGCCATGTTTGTGCATGTCCCAATTTGCCCTTAAAAATCTTTTCCAGTTACCAGTTAGCTGGGCATCTGCTTAAGCTTTAGCTTCTCTCTTGGACTTCTCATAGAAACTCATTAATGTTTCTCTGCATCAAACTCTCACTTATCTCTCAGGCCATGAAACTTGTGATGATTAATTGATCAGAGCAATGAGGTACCATTAGGAAATGAAGCTTCCTAATTGTTGCCACTGCACTCTCAAATGGTGATGATGATATTCCCAATATCATTTAGATACCATAGAAAATAAATAGTAGCATTTGCTGTATACATGGAAACTTCTGAGGACCTACCATATACAGAAGACACGGACTCACTAATCTGTACAGTCTCTGCAAAAACTAAAGTTATTCCACTTTCCATTTGAAGGCAATTGGTAATAAGTGCATATTCCAATGTTAATTTTTTCCTGATTAACCTTGATTTAGAAAATGTACTTAATGGGTATAGACTAACTGCCGTATGTCAGGCACTGTACCAGGTGTTAATGATACAGTGATGAAGCTGCCTTTGTAAAGCTTACAGTCCAGTTGGAGAGTAGACAAGAAGACAGAGGGATTATGAATGTGTGCCTGGTGGCACCTAACCCGGTACTGAATGGGTGCAGGACTATTGGAGGCATCTTGGAAGACTAAGAGTTAAGTGGGACTCAAGGTCTGAATGGGGGCCAGATGTGTTGACCTTAGATCATTCTTTTTTTTTCTTGCATAAAAATATTTCTCTTTTTTTAAATTTTCAAATGTATTTTATTGTATAGTTTCATTTTTTATTGTTCAATTACAGTTGTCCCCATTTTTCCCCCATTACTCTCCCTTGCCCTACCCACCCCCCATCTCCCACGTTGTGTCCTTCCTTCTACCCACTGTCTTTGTCCATGGGTCCTTTATGCATGTTCCTTGACCTGACCCTTCCCTTTCTTTCCCATTATCCTCCTCCCCCTACCCTCTGGTCACTGTCAGTTTGTTCTTTATTTCCATGTCTCTGGTTCTGTTTTGTTGATTAATTTCCACTTGTAGGTGAGATCATATGATGGGTGATTTTGTTTAAAGCAAAAGAACAGTGTTTTTGGTGATTTTTATAGTAATTATAAAATTGCAATAGCAAATAGATAATAAAAATAACCCAGTTAACTGAGGATCCTGGGTGTTGGAATTGGACCCTCTGAGTTTAAATTCAAACTCTACCATTTGTACATGTGTAACTTTGGATGAGTTACTTACCTCTCTAACTCTTAGGCTCCTCACTGTAAAGCAGAATTAATCATCCCTAAATCACAGCGTCCTTGTGAGAATTAAATGCACTGACATATGAAATGGAATCTAGCACAATGTCTGGAGCATAGTAAATCCTCAGTAGATTGTAGTATTTTTCTCTACGACTCCTGTAGCTCTCAAATAATTAAATTATTACATTTTTACCTTAATCAGTATCTTGACCCCCAAATTAGCATTCTGGCTTCCTGCTGAGCACTCTGACTTTTGCCTCTGAACTCCCTGGCCTCAAGGACTTAACAGCACGTAGGATCCCATTTCCTTTTCTCTCTTCCCCATGCTCTCATGCCCACTCTTTGTGTGACTTAGTTCACTTGTCCTTCAAGACTCTGCATGAACAGTGCCCCCCTGGGAAAGCTTTCCTAGCCCTCTCTCACCGTGTCTTGGTTAGCCAGCCCTCTCACGTGCACCCCCACTCCCCGTCCTCCCCCATGATGCGCCTCTCCCACCATGTGGTAATTATGTGTGTACTCATCTGCTCTCCAGCAGGCTACACGACCTCGCGTGTGACCTGCTTGCCTTTTTATGTCCAGCACGTGGCAGAAAGCCTGGCCCATGATAGGTTTCAATAAGTATTTTTTAATTTTTTTTTAAAGATTTTATTTATTTTATTTTTAGAGAGAGGAGCAGGGAGGGAGAAAGAGCAATGTATGGTTGCCTCTCACATGGCCCTCACCAGGGACCTGGCCTGCAACCCAGGCATGTGCCCCGACTGGGAACCGAACCGGGACCCTCTGGTTCCCAGCCCACGCTCAATCCACTGAACCACACCAGCCAGGCTAATTTTTTTTTTTTAAGTTCTCACTTTTTTAGTCTTGTTCAATTACAATTGTCCCATTTCCTGCCCCTGCCCCTCCGCGTTGCTCTCCCCTGCCCCGCCTCCCCTGCTCTCACAGTCAGTCCCCACCCCGTTGTCCTTGTCTGTGGGTCTGAAGGAAGGAATAATTTATCAGTGTTTCCCTAATTGTAGTGAAGAATGTATATAATGCGTATATTCTAGCCTTGTTGGGCTCCCCGTTATACTTGTCCACACATCACTTGTCTTTTCAGCCTTTGCCAGGTGCAGTGTCTGAAGTACTTACTTACCCCTTTCCCTGCCGTCTCTCCTTTTGCCCAAGTATGTCCCCTGTTGTTGTGTCTTCCACTTGAACCTTGTTCAGTTGCTTCCTTTTTACAGGACGGGGCTGTGAACTTCTTTCAGTGTGGAAGCACTTCTTTCAGTGTGATGAAGATCTTTCACTGTTTTGAGTACTACACACAAACATCCTTTATGTTTGCGTTTTCTTTGAATGCCATTTGTTAAATATTTCCACTGGTAACAGGCCCCCTGTTCAGTGTGTTTTTAGGGATTGGCAAATTTTTAGCTATCATTAAAGTAGCCCTTCATCTTTCCCACTCTGTGCTCCTTAATCTGTGTTCGAAACCAAACATTTGACTAACTTGTATTACCTGCTGCATTGCAATGACTTCTTTACACTTCTGCCTCCCAACTGTTGATGAGCGCCTGCACTCTATTCGTCTTTGTTTCTTCAGCACCCAGCACTTGCTTGGAACCCCAGGCTCTTAAGAACTGCCTATAAATGAAAAGGTGGGAAACTGCCTGGTACCAGTGGGTTTTCCCACTGCTAGGAAAGGCCCCCCGTTGGGAACACATGGAGGCATTGCTTTGCTGTCTGGCAGGGCTCAGCGACAGTCAACAAGGCTGTGATGAGTATAACTGTGCTTTTAAAATATTTATTCATTTCTACTTATCTCCTCTGGCTCTCCAAGTAATGTGGGAAATAAGGCTGTTAAAAATAGAATAAGGTGTGAGAGGATTTGAGGGAGGTGGGTGTGGTTATAAAAGGGCAACAGCGGGGATTTTTGTGGTATTGGAAGTACTAGGAAGTTTGCAGAGGGGACGAAGTGTATGGAACCTAACCCGTGTGCACAGGAGCACAAGCGGAGCAAAGCTAGGGAAACGTGAACAGAGTTGTGGGCTGAGTCCGTGTCCGCTCCTGGTTATGGTGTTGTATTACCGTTTACAGCATATTGCCGTTGGAGGAAACTGCGCAAAGCACGTAAGGAGTCTCTTTGTATTATTTCTTAAAATTGCAGATGAATCTACAAGTGTCTCAAAAATTTTAATTTAAAAATGAAAGAAAAAAAGGAAATCAAAGCCTTAGAGAAAAGTGGGGGGAATAAATGCGCTATGACAAAGGTTAGTGTAATTCCCGTGAGTGAAATTGGCTTTGGGCTTCCTGGTTGAGCAAAAACATTAAGGAAAACAGATGCTTTGTATTCATTCATTCAACAAATAACTATCTGTTAAATAACTATCATTATCTAATAAAATATAATTTATTTGAGAAAACATACTTTCCTTGATATTAATTTGAAAAATAACTTGCCACCTGGTGTGACCTTTATGTGGATTATACGAAACTCAAAATACTATAATAGAGGTATAATAATTCTTGGGCTGTAACAGTGTTTCAAAGGAACATCCTTTAAGGTCTTGCAGTGACTTTGTTCAAACTGAGACAACTTAAGAGCGCTTCACTTGCTGCTGTGGAATGGCTTTTTGTGTTGAGATGGACTCATTTCACCGTCTTCTGCACTGACCCCAGCTGCTAGTCACTGAACACCCGAACACCAGAATGCTGGCCTATTAATACATGTGTGGTGAGCATTGTTTTCTTTTTGCTGCTGCTGAGCTTGGGAAGTCAGTGTCTGAAGCAGTGAGGCCAGGCCGGTAAGTGGCAGGACCAGAATTTGGCCCTGTGCATCTTAACAAGCTGAGATGCACATCCCAGAGCCCAGAGAGAAAGCAGGCTGACTTTAGAGGCTCCCAGTATTTGTGCTTGCAACAGCCACTTCCTAATCACTGCAGCCTCAGGCTGTATGCTCTCCCTTTCGAAAAACTAGATGTCAGAAACACAGTAGCTGAGCTTTCGCATTCTCTTTTTGTGAGCAAAACAAAGCATTAAACATACAATATTCTCTGCTTTCATCGAATTCTGAGCCCAAGTCCAGCTCCACGGGGCAGACACACGGGAGCTGGGGAGCTCTCTGGTGCCTTGGAACTGGCCTTTTAAGGTTCAGGAGCTTTAGACCCTTCGTCCAGCCTCTGGCTTCTCTGGTGCAGACAGTGGTTGGTTGTTAGTTAGGAAGCGTCCATGCCTGGATCAGAGCTGGTTCTCTGAAGCCAGGTAAACCTGAGACTGAACTTGACTCTGCCATTAAAGGGCTTTAGGGGTAAAGTGAAGTTACCTAGTCTGAGTCCCAGATCCACCCCCACTCCCTGTAAAATGGGAGCCTCAGCAGCCCTTCCTTATAAGTTTGCTGTGAGGATTAAGTGAGAGATTCCGTGTGAAACACCCAGCCCAGGGACTGTCACTTGGTGTGTGTTAATAGACATGTGCTATTTATTGGTATTGCTCTTACCATTTTCGGTGTGGAATATTTTCCTCTGCTCTTTGATTTATGTATGAGTTACAGTCTTCATTCATTGTTATCTTACAGTTGCAAGAGGAGGAATAAGAAGGACTTTTTCACACACTCCTGCTGATTTGTCTTTAAATAATGGAGGTTAGAAACAGGAAGTAAGAAACCCCCACAGAACTGGTAAAACTACATAAAGCAGGATGCTCAAAGAGACAAGGCTTTGACCCTTGATGCTTTCTCCTTTTCTTCTCACAAGTTTGACTCTTCGACTTGTGTCTTTGCAAGACAAAACTTAAAAACTTAGATAACATGCCAGAGTTCTTTTCACTTCAAGCTTAACATCTGATGGCAGTTTTGCTGAATTCCCTTCAAGTCAATGTCTCTAACTTTTAGACTTTTAAAAACCATCATTACTCAGAATATTAGAAAATTAAAGGAAAAATAGGAATATCATCAGAGCACAGCTCTCTCTGTATTTTATAGCAGAAGAGTAATTCTGTGGTAAGAACACTGAAGCTGAATCGGGAAGGCCTTCCCTGTACTGCCGAGGGCAGCAGACCTAGGAGAAGACTCATCTGTCTCGCTCTCCAGTTAGCCAGCTTCCGGCGTGTTTCCATGGGGTCACTGGGCATCAACAGAGTCTGTTCTTTTAAAACGTACCTCGCATGAGTTTTCAGCTTGGGACGTGCTATTCCCATTGTTATAAAAGAAAGAACACCTTTCTGGTCCCATAAACTTCTAGACTGGCTGTAACACAGATACCATCCTCCACATTCCACATGAGAGAGAAGGTTAAACGATTGTTAGGTTAGCTCAGGGTGGAGAGGTATTTATATTCTAGGAAGCATACTATTGAATCTTAGTGTTTTTATTCCTTTAAGCTCCTGTGATTGTGTGCTATAGAACTTTGCAGTGGGTTTGTTCTCACGCACATTCTCCACAATAATGGGCGATTCTTGTCTTTTGTCTGCTTACTCTTTTCCTAACACAAAAGCTCTCCTCTGAAATTCCAAACCTTTCATAGTGAGACTCTGGTTTTGTAGATTCAGATCGACTCTTGCTGAGAAAAAAAATTCAGTGCTGATTCAGCAGTTCCCTGGGCTTTCAGATTAGTATCCTTAAAATTTTTCTTCCAGATATGTTAGGGGTGGTTTATAAAATTGCCACTGTTTGCAAAAATATATTGTCGTACTGTAAATGTTTTTAATCCATTGTCTGGCCCTTGCCCATTAATGCACATTCAGCAGAGGGAACTTTTTTCCGTTGACTTTATACTAGTGGGGGCACTAATGTAAAATAATCAGTATCTCCCTTTTATGATGACTTATTGAAAATGTTTCTTTTAATTGATGTGTAAGGCATATTTTTGTAGTAGCAACCTATTCATATAGTTATTCTATTTACTAGAGCTTTCTGTCAAAATGGTCAATCACGACCTTCAAACAAAATGGTTGAAATGTCTAACTCATTCATGGTGGTGAAATGGGCAAAAAGATGGAGACAGAATGTATTGCTGCTCATCACTGGGACAAGGAGTCTGTATAATGAAGAAGAGACCGGGCAAGACAGCGCTAACTCTGCTATTGAACCTCAGCCAGTGATTCATTGGTAGGAATGCTTTTGCCTGCAATTTATAGAAAACCTAACTAGCATTGTGTGAACCATAAAGACATTGACTATTCACTTAATGAGAAGTATAAAGGTAGAAATACCAGAGACATAGGTGGCTCAACAGATCCACAATGTTAGGGCACTAGACTTGTTACAGGTATCATGGCCCTCTCCTCATAATCACAAAGTGGCTGCAAAAGTTCCAAGCATCATATCCTCATAGAAAACTGAGGACATCCAAGGTGACAAAAGAGTTTTTGCTTTTCATCGGGGGAAAAAAAGTCTTTCCCAGAAGTCCTCCAGCAGACTTTCCTGTATATGTCTTTGCCTCAAATGTGGGTCCAATGCCATTCCTGTATGCAAGGCATTCTGGAAAAACTTTAAGTTGATCTCTGAGATTAGATAGGTAGGTAGGTAGGTAGAGAGAGAGAGAGAGAGAGAAAGAAAAAGAAAGAAAGAAAGAAAGAGAGGAAGGAAGGAAGGTAGGTCATGTAGCTTTATGTTACTACATGTTTCTGTAGGCTCCACAGTAGGAGGAGGACTTGGGAGAGGAGGATTGGAAATGATTGTGGGACCTGACACTGTGCCTTGTTAAGGTGCTCATTCCACACAGACCTCTCCGCTACAGCTGTGTCTTCTAGCTTGCTCCAGATTTCCTTTCGGGCCTTGTCAGTCTCCTTAGAGAAAATCTGGCCATCATTTATCTCCCTGGAAATGTCAGAATATCCCTTTACAAAAACAAAATACGACAGAACTGTGCTGTTATGTCGTTGGCCCCTCCACTCCAGCTCCCTGCCGCCGCCTCCATGCAGGATCACCTGTTGATGTCCCGGTGCCAAGCCAAACTCAGCACGACCAAAACTAAACTCTAACACCAGATTGTATTGAGTTCATCAGCAGGAACAAAGAGAATAAATCAGAACATTGGTCGTGATGATGATAGTGGATAGAAGGAGGTTGTGGAAAACTCTAATTTCAGTGATTAGCAGTTTTATTTTATTAAAAAAAGCAATTAATGGGACTTCTACTTTGGACAAGGTGGCACAGACCTGTTTCTCCCCATTCACTGCCACTAAGCTCACCTATGGAAATAGTCCAAGAGATAAATAAAGGAAAATTCTGAAAGGTGATAAGAATGTGAGCTAGTTTGGGACCCCAAGACTGGTGGAACAGTGCAGAATCAGGATGTCTTACATCTCCCACTCAACGAAAGGTTGCACAGACCTGGTGTTTTTTGACCCTCACTTAGCTACATTAGGAAGCTCAGGTAGGTCCATTCTCCCCAGGTCCAATGGGTGTCTCTCTGATAACACCAGGCTAGTCTGGTGGAACTGGCAAAATAGGGTCAATCAGCTGCCGATAATGAGAATCTCGGAGAAATGCTTTTCTTCCCTGCCAGGACTGAGACTTCCTTTTCTGCCAAGAGATACTAAGGCAGGCTGCTAGGCAGAATCGGGAAGACTTGGACTCAGCCACAGTAAATGGCCCAGGTGTGGAAGCCTCATTGCCCCTGTGGACTTGAGACTTTCCTCCCTGCCAGGAGATTCTAGGGCAGCTGCGGGCACCAGGAGGGGATCCCACTGTTTTGCTCCCCTACTGAGAGACACTCAGCAGCCCAGTCTGGTAAAACCATCTCTGCTCTCTTAGGCAGCAAAGCAGGGACGGGAGGAGCCCCGGTGGTACCGGATACACAAAACAGACCAAAATACCCCGCAAGTGTTCTGGAAATTAAATTGCCTTTGGAATTACAGTTAACAAAGTTTGACCAAGACCCACATACTAAACCTAAGCAAGGTGCCTGAAAAGAAATGATTTAACTAGGAAGCAAAGTCTCCTGACACAATAGACCAAATATCTATGATCCAATAGAATATCAGCCGTCATACCAAAAAAAGTCAAATTTGAATGAGAAAAGACAAGCAACTGTTGGCAACACCAAGCTGAATCGGATGTTGGACTTATCTGAAAAGAATTTTAAAGTTGCCATCATAAAAATATTTCCATGATTAATTTCAAATTCTCTTGAAACAAATGAAAAAATAGAAAACATTAACACAGAAATACAAATTGTAAAAATACCAAATGGAAATGACAGAAGTAAATTTACAATAACATTTTAAACTGTTGGGTAGCTCAGTACTAGAGTGTAGATGACAGAGGATAGAATCAGTGAACTCGGGACAGAAGAAAACAAAAACAATATATGAAAAACAATATGAACAGAGCCTCAGGGATGTTTTGAGAAAGAATAAAAGACCCATGATTTGTATCATCAGTCATAGTGACTGTTATTAGTCACTTTCTATATTGTAATATGAAGAGCAACCACTGAGAAAATTATATAGAGATAAACTCAAAAAATACTATAAATAAAGCAAAATGTAATCCTAAAAAAGTCAAGTAAGTAGTTCACAGGAAAGCAAGAAGAAAGAAATAATGAGAACCAGTGATAAAAAAACAAATGGGAAATAAACAATGTGAAGATTTAAGTCCTAACATAATTACCTTAAGTCTTGATGGCCCAAATACACTAAGGGAATGACAAAGATTAGCTGAGTGCATAAAAAACCAAGAGTCAAGGGTTTGATCTCCAAAATATATAAAGAACTCACATGACTCAACACCAGGAAGACAAACAACCCAATTAAAAAATGGGCAAAGGACCTGAACAGACACTTCTCCAAGGAGGACATACAGAGGGCCCAGAGACATATGAAAAGATGCTCAGCATCACTAGCCATCAGAGAGATGCAAATTAAAACCACAACGAGATACCACTTCACACTGATCAGAATGACCATCATTAACAAATCAACAAGTGCTGGCAAGGCCATGAAGAAAAGGGAACCCTAGTGCACTGTTGGTGGGAATGCAGACTGGTGCAGCCACTGTGGAAAACAGTGTGGAATTTCCTCAAAAAACTGAAGATGGATCAAAACTAAGCCTGTTGATCCAGGTATCCCACTGCTGGGATTATACCCTCAAAATCCTGAATCACCAGTTCAGAAGAACCTATGCACCTCAATGTTCATAGCAGTGTTATTTACAATAGCCAAGTGCTAGAAGCAGCCTAAGTCCCATCAGTAAATGAGTGGATCAAAAAACCATGGTACATTCACACAATGGAATACTATACAGCAGAAAGAAAGAAGGAGCTCCTACCATTCATGACAGCATGGATGGAACTGGAGAGCATTATGCTACGTAAAATAAACCAGGCAGTGAAAGACAAATACCATATGATCTCATCTATAAGAGGAATCTAATCAACAATGAAATAAACAAGCAAGCAAAATAGAACCAGAGACACGGAAATAAAGAACAAACTGACAGTGATCAGAGAGGAGGGGGGAGAGGAATAATGGGGGAAAAGAAGGGGAGGGGGCAAGTTAAGGAACATGAATAGAGGACTCATAGGTACAAACAATGGGGGGGATTGACTTGGGAGTAGGGGGCAGGGCAAGGGAAGGCAGGACGACTATAACTGAACAACAATAAAAAAACAAAACACCATGACTCAACTATCCCATGCTTAGAAGAAACTCACTTCAAGTTCAATGATGTAAGTTTAAAATAAAAGAATGGAAAAGAGATATCTGCACGTGAATGAAAAAAACAGGACAGGCTATATTAATTGCTAATAAACCTACCTTCCCTCTTTCCAACCCCAGGCTTTTTTTGCTATAAGCATGAAATGTTTTATACATGCTTGAGAAAAACACAAGTGGTGGTCATGCTAATTCTCGTGAGTCAACCACTGTTGACTAGCCATCAGTCTATGGGTAGTAAATAAGAAACGTACAATTAGAGCAACCCATGGTCAGAGGGCTGGGACATGTGACAAGCAAGTCTGGAAAACCAAATCTCTAGTAAGCAAAAAACCCACAGATACAATCATGGCCAGGCTTGGTGGAAATGTGCAGATTTCGGAAACCGATCTGAGTAATGTACTTGGGAAGTTCAGCAGGGGAAATTCTAAGAGATGTGGTGGGAAGGAAGGACCAGGAAAGGGACAGCAATAAACACGGTTGCTAAGGAGTTCCAGAGTGCAATGTTGGCCTGAGCCAAGGAGTTGCGCTGTCAGGAGAGGCTGAGACAGAGCACAGGGCTGGCGGAGGGTGGGCTGAAAAGCAACCCCGCTGCCACGTGAAGTTGCCAGGCTGTGCCCTCTGTGGGAGTGCCTGGCCAACACGGCCTGTGAGGCCGGGCTCCAGCTCACGCTGTTTGCCAGGCCTCATGCTGAGATGCAGCATTGCAGCCATCTGGAGGAGGACTCTGACTTTTTTCTTCCATGTTCTCTCTCCTTTTAAATTAAGATATAATTTACATACCGCAAACACCCTTTTAAAGTGTACCATCCAGTAGTTGTTAGCTTGTTCGCTAAGTTGTGCATCCATCACCGCTAAGACATTTTTATCCCTTCCAAAAGAAACCCCCTCCTTTCCTTCTTCCTTTCTTCCTTTCTGTCTTTCTGTCTTTCACTTTCTTTTCAGTTCCCTTGGGTATATGCTTAGGGGTGGCATTGCTGTGTGATGTCGTGACTCTATGTTTAACTTTTTGAGGAACTACCAAGATGTTTTCTGAAGTGGCTGCACCACTTTACATTCCCACGAGCAAGGTGCGAAGGTTCCAGTTTCTTTACATCTTTACCAATATTTGTTATTTTACACATTTTTAATTACGTGTGTTGTAGTGGGTGTGAAACAGCATCTCGGTGTAGTTTGATTTGCATTTACTTAATGATGGTCTGCATCTTTTCATGCGATGACTGGTTATTTGTGTGTCTTCTTTAGATAATGCCTATTCAGATCCACTACCTGTTGTCTTGTAGTTGTTTATTTGATAGAGTCCTTTTTATATTCTGGGTACATGTCCCTTTGTCAGATGTAGAACTTACAAATATGTCCCTCCATTCTATGAGTTGTTTTTTCACCTTCTTAATAGTTTTCTTTGACATGGGTAAATTTTTTTGAAATGATAAAATTGATGAAGTCCAATTTATCTATTTCTTCTTCTGTTCCTTATGCTTTTGGTGTTGTATCTAAGAAACTTGTTTCTAATACAAGGTCACGAAGACTTATGCCTGTATTCTCTTCTAAAAGATTTTTAGTTTTGTCCCTTACATTTAGTCTTTGACCTTTTGACTTAATTTTTGCATACAGTTTAAGTAGGGGTCCAGCTTCGTTCTTTTCTACATCCTGTTGTCTCAGCACCGTTTTTGAAAATACTGTTTTCCCCCATTGGATGATCTTGGAATCCTTGTCAATAATCAATTGGCTATGTATGTAAGAGTTCATTTCTGGAGTTTCAATTCCATTCCATTGTCTAGCTTTATGCCAGTACCACATGTCTCACTACTATAGCTTGTTTTGAAATCGGGAAGCAAGAGGCCTAAGCAAGAGACCTACTTAGTTCTTTTTCAAGATTGTCTTGTTTGTTATGGATCCCTTGCATTCCATAAGAATTTTAGGATCAAGTTGTCAATGTCTGGGGGAAAAAAACCTAGCTGGGATTAAAATTAGTATGGAGATAGATTTATATGAAAAATATTACTAACTAATATGACTTAATTGACACAGAGCACATCCCCTTAAAACTTCAAAATATACGTTCAAGTCCACATGACATATGTGTGAAAATAACTCATATTCTGGCCTCTAAGGCAAATCTCAGCACATTTCAATGGATTAAAGTTGTACACAGTTTGCTCTCTGACGACAGAAGAATTAAACTGAAAATAAACAATAAGAACAGTTGGAACAAATCCTCAAAAATGTACAATTCTATATAATAAATAAACCAAAGAAAAAATCACAACGACTATAGGAAAATGTTTTGAACTGAACAATAACATTAACATCATATGTCAAAACCTGGCAGATGCAGCTAAAGCCATGCTTAGAGAGAACTTGAGACTTTTAAATAAATTTGTGAGAAAAGAAGAAAAACTGAAAGTAATCTAAGCTTCCATTTAAGGAACTGATAAAAAAAATGGCAAAGGAAAGTCAAAGAAGGGTCTACAATTAGTAAATTCTCTCATTTCCTACATATTTGAAAATGCATTTATTAGTCTTGCTGGGTGTGGAATTCTAGACGGCAGTTCTCCCTCACTGTGAGGATATTATTCCATTGTCTCCTGGCTCCTGTTCATGAAAAGACTGTTGGTCTGACAGTTTCTCTGAGGAAATCTGTCTTTTATTTATGCCTGCTTTTAAGATTTTCTCCTTGTCTTTGATGGGTGTCAGGGTACTGATATCTTTTTGTCCTGCTTAGGGCTAGAATGAATGTCTTTTATCAATTCTAGAAGTCTCTCAGCCAAATTTGGATAAATTATTCAACTCCATGTCACTTCTCTTGTCCAAACCTGGCAATGCCCCCCCTGTGTGTCGACCATAGCACTACTCGGATCCGTCACTCTCTGGCCCCTGCATGTGTCCGTAATTAAACTGCCGTATGTGTCTGCTGGAACAGCGTTGTCACTCAAACTGGTGACCCTATTTCTTGTTCATAACTCAGCTTAACAATCACCTAGTCATAAGCCTTTTCTGAACCCCCTCTTCCCTTAACCATTTTCTGTTTTGTGTATCCCCTCTTCCCTGCTCATGCATCTACCAGTGCATTGCATTGATCTTTTTGTGTAAATCACCCACTACCCCCCTGCCCCCAAGTTCCTGGTGGGCAGTTCCCTTTGTAGCGCTTAGTATGGGCTCTATAAATGTTTGTAGTTTGAATAAATGCATGAGTGAAAGAATCAAGAAAACAAAGACAAACACTATCTACCTCACAGAGATCTTGTAACAACTAAGTATGCACCCTATGAGAGAGCACCTGGCAAACAAGTGCTAATCTGTTGTTTGGATTGAAGACAAGTCATGCATTACTTTGGTACAGTGGGTTCTGTACCAAAGTGGTGTTTTCTTTAAATTTCCTTATTCCATATGGCATAAAGTAGAGAGATCTTTGTGTTCTTTGATCATAATGAAGTATTGTTTTGGTTCTGTGCCTTTTCTGCTAATTGCTATACTTCTCAGAGCTGAAATAAAGTAAGTCAAGACATTCTATGAGAATGGTTGATCTAGGTGGCCAGCCGTCACATTCTGTGCATTCCCAGGGCACCTGGGCGTGGTCTTCCCCCATACACTGTCACAACGGCTTTCTCCTTCTCTCCCAGCAGGCGTCTGCTATAATTTTACCCCGAATTGGGCCTTCGCTGACCCTCCTTATAAAATAACAAACCTTCACTCCACCCCCATTCTGTGTCCCCTTTTACCTGTTTTTCCCCCTCAGTACAATTGACCACAAGTGAAATATATATTTACCTCTTTTATTATTATGTGCCCCCCGTAACACACATCAGCATATGAACTTCTTCAACATAGGAACTTTGCTTTGTGGGTGGAACAGTATCTGGCATACAGAGGTGCTCAGTGAATATTTATTGAATGAATATATCAAGGTAGGTGCCACTGATTCCCATCAGCAAAATTGTGATGCTACGGGGCACAGACATGATACAGCCACTCTGGGCATGGCGGCGCTCAGCATTTGTCTTAATCTGGGGTGAGATTACAAAACTTGACAATTTTGCTTTTCCTTAGAGTAGACTGCCTAATGCATGATTTCATCCTGAAAACTGAAGAAATCACTTCCTCTCCTGGCAGGCACCTAAACCAAGTTCTAAACTGGTTGCGTACAAAGCCCGTCTGTTCTCTCCTGGTTTAAAGGCAGTGGCATTTCCTGCCTGCTTTTAGCAAGCTTTATTTTGCTTTCTGTTTTCTTTCACTGCTTAAGGACAATTTGCATATGTTTTCTCCCTATTTTATCGTTTCTGTCTTGGCAAGAGGTTTCAGTTAGTACTGTGTGGGTACTTGTGCAGAGAAAGTACTCATTTACAATATCTGTAGGAAATAAATTCTTATTTCAGAGAACCAAACATATATAGCTATAACTCATTTGTATATTATAAAAGAGAGGTCCAGAGATGATACATGACTTGTTGAACCACATAACCAACTTTTGCTGCACAGGCGAGAGGCGAACACCCACATCCCCTAATTCCCAGGCAAGATCTTCATACTCTTCTGCCTGATTTTCCTTCCATACTTTCATTTATGTTTCTCTTACCACGTAAGTATTAATCTAAAGCCACCCCCAATTCTTCTTTCACTAGTGTGCCTCTGTCTGTGGCATGCATCAAATGCCTACCTCCTCAGCCTTCAACCATCAAGCTGCTCTGTTGATTTTGGGGTGCCATCAGGATTTTCTTTCCAGACCTACAGGACCAAAAAGAATATGGTCTTTCAGCTAAACTGACATTCCAAAGTCAACTTTGTTGCCAATGAAAACACATGGCTCAAGAAGTCTGACACTGTTCCCTCCACTTGCGGAGGAGCTTGTCTCCGTGTCCTCCCCCTGGCTAGGGACATGCTGGTCTCACTTGTTACTCAAACTGGTGATCCTATTTCTTGTCCTATTTCTTGTTCATGTACTGACTGGCACATCAGCAGAACGCACAGGTAACCTGGTGGACAACGAATACTCACCACGAAAGCCACCTGCAGGCAGCATCTTCTGAACTGAAGGCTGATGACTGCACTATCATTGAGCTGGCAGTGCCTCCTGGTGGCCAAGGTTCCAAAGGTTTCCAGCTGAAAAGTGGCCTGTATGGCAACAACCCACCTGGGGACCTCCTCCCCCTCCATCCTTCTGAGTCTTGCCCCCACCTGTTTGCAGCCTGCCCGGCCCCACATTATGCAGTGAGAATCCATCAAGTACCAGTCTCTCTGGTATTTTGTTGACAATTCCCAAACATGATCATGACAATGAAAAAATTTGGAGGTGAGGGGTGGGGAATATAAATATAAAAAAGTCACTAATGTCTCTAGGGCAGGTCACTTGAAAAGTGCTTTGTAATAATGTCATCACTGCTCTTCCTTCCCATCAGCCTGGTGGGGGCCCTGTCACACCCCTCTTCTCAGAGAAGACTTCAGCTGCCCAGAAGTGGCAAATCATCCTCCTGAAGTCATTCTTGTTAAGCTTTCATAAGAATAATTTCAGATGTGTTAAAGAGATATTCAGAGAGGTCTAGCCGGTTTCTCTGTTTGTATTCCAAACAGAACATACATTGCCCTAAAGATCACATTTTAAACTGTATATGCCTCATAAAATGGAAGGTAAATCTGATCTACAAGGGTAACCTTGAGATCACTGGCACAGGACACCTAAATGTAGACTTGGGTCTGAGAAGGGCCTCCTCTGGGAACCTGGAAGGCTTCACTTTTCCAAGAGGGAGAGAGAATCCTGTGTAATAAGTAGGCCGTACTAAACAAATGAAATGGGAACTCTCCCTTCTACATGTCCCTGTGGTCCCCACGGCATCCTCTGTCCCTAGGTCTCCAGGGTCCCCTCCAGCGTAGCTTTCTTTACCAGACAATGTCCAGATTCCATTCCTTTGTCAGTGTGCCCTTTCTAACTTTTCCTCATGAGAAACCTACCTATCTATCCCCTGTCCATTTTCTCCAGGCTGTGGTGTATAATCTGACAAAGGATTTCAGTAGTAGGCCACCACCCGTGGTTCGGCTCTTCCCACTGACATTTGCATTGTAACTGCGGCCCCCTGAAGCCCTTGACTCACTGGACTTGGAAACCAACTTTCTCAACCGAACTCTATATATGGCCCCACCTCCATCTCACCTGCTCCACACATGCACTCAGTCTCAAAGGTGATGTTTTGAGGCAGAATGCCTTTGCTGCTTTGAGTTCTGTCTGGGTGTCTCCACAACCAGAGTGTTACTGCAGTGACCACAAACGCCATGTGCGGGAGAAGAAGGGCTTTGGTAGGGCGCAAACAGGCACCGCATCCTGATGTGTGCGGGTTCATTCACACCGCAGACACGGCTGGAGCAGAGAGGCCGCAGGAGAAACGCACAAGCCCTCAGGGACCGAGCAGTAGGATTTCTTTCTGGGGACTGTGGGTTGCCAACCAAGGTTTTGGATAACGGTGGAATATTCCAAAAGAGAGAAGAGAGAATCTGGGCGTTGTTTTAAGATGCCAGGCAATTAAAAGGAAGCGTGGTCAGAATGTAAAGAATTGGGGAAGAGAGAGCCATGGCGACAATTAAGGGACATTACGCTGAAGGCTGGCATGTGTACTGCCATCGACTGTGTCTTATCCAACAGGTTTCTTGGGTTTCTAAGAAATTTCTAGAATATGCCCCCAGCCAGTCAGGAACTCCCAGGATCAGGCCGAGTGCTCTACGTTCATCCCTACCCTGGGCCCTTTCCCCCTTCCACGTCCCCCAAACCTCCCCAGTCGGGTCCATCCGCGAATGCGCCCTCTCAGGACCCGTTCAGACGTCTCCAGGGCAGCACCCCCAGGGAGACCGAGTCTGACCCATCTGGTCGAGCAGCGCCCGCATCCCCGCGAGCGCTGGCAGCCCCCGGGCCGCGCGGCGCTGATTCGCTGCCGCGGACACTGCGGCGCCCGCGCCGCGCCGCCCCTCGCGTGCGCCGGCTGGTGCAGCCTCAGTCTGTCTGCAGCGCACGCACGGCCTCCGCCAGCCCAGCCGCCGCAGCCCGAGCGCCCGCGCCGCGCCCCTGAGGACCGCAGCGGCCAGCCCCTAAAGCCCGCACGATGCAGGCCACTGCCGATTCCACCAAGATGGACTGTGTGTGGAGCAACTGGAAAAGTCAGGGTATTCTCTTTATTTCAGTAATGCATGCCTGCGGCTCGCGGGAACCCCGGGACCCGGACTCGGCCATTGTGCATCATTTCACCTGTGGGACCTATGCATGCTTGATCCCCGAGAGCTTTCTGTTGGGGGGAGTAAACTTGTGTCAAAAATCAAAATGGGTGGTGTTTGATGTTTTTTCTTTTTTCCTTTTTTTTTTTAACATCCCACCGTCACCCTTTTGTTTTCTTGTTGTAATGCTAGTATTTTAATAATGCATCATTTGCCTCCTCTAGGAGCTCTTTTGGGATCCGTTGATCAATCAATACTTGTTTAATCCTTCCTCATCCCCGGAGTTAAATTGCTTTCTTATTGTTCCATGCATATCACTGTATTTTATTTCTGCAGAAAGGTTGCAATCTCCTGATAGAACCATTAACTGAGTGGGCTCTAGTGCATCATTTTAAGAGGGACACACCCATTTCAAGGTTGTTATTTGTGGTCACACAAAGGAGACTGGAAATGCAGACTAGCTCTCCAAATCCTGAAGATATGATGGCGTAGCCAATATTAGGATGGTTCACTAGGAAATATCTCAGGATTTTTTTTTTCTGTCATTGGGTAACTTGGAACTACTATTTATTAATAATGGGCACTGTGGAACAAGTGGAGGGAAATAAAAAGCACTGCCCTCTGGTATAGCAGATTTATTTTGAAACAGTCCATATTAGCACTGGGTGTGGCCACCCTCCAGCCTGCTTGGTTTGCTTTCAGCCATTTTTATTCAGCCTCATACTTCACACATCCATCTCTCCTTTGTTACATTAAGATGCTCTCCTTCACCTTGCTCGGTTTGAGATTAAGAGGAGACAGAGATAATTTGCGAGAATAAATTATGTGTAGAAAACTTGAGTGTTTGTAAGATGAAGTGCCTTTTAATATTTAACAAATATGGTTCTGAAGAAGGCGCATTTGACTTAACCTGCAGGGTTGTAGCATCCCTGAGGGAACCAAGAATACTCTGGAGCAGAAGCTGTTTTTATTTTATTTTATTTTTTTAAACCTGGCATCTTCCCTTTGTAATTTTATATCACAGAAAGAATAGAATACCTTCTCATCTTTAACGCCCTGTGGGATTTTTCTTCGGTAAATTTTTTAAACAGAGAAAAAGTAAACATGAACCTTAGAATTAAGAAGACATTTCCTCTGCCTCTTATTTGTCTGTTGGGTGGTAATGACGTAATGACATAAAATACAATAGTCAAGTTCAAATTGTATGGATCTATTGGAAATACAACTGTCAAAAGTAAATAAATGGACCTAATAAATTTAAAAGCTAGGACATCAAGAAATGCATGACAATTCAAGAGTATAATTTTAGAGAATGATGACAGAGATATGGAATAGCACATGTTTTGTACAGAAGGTAGAATTGATACAAAATTCTTGATAACATTTCATTCTTGTTATGTGTTTAGATTCATCCAGTTGATTTGATATATATACCCAACAACCAACTATAGCTTCACATAATCTCAAATTTAGTTAGACATAAAGACATAACAAAGTTGTTTTTTAGACTGTGATTATGGGTTTCTTCTATTCTTACCAAAAGTAGGTACCAAAAAGTGGCAGGTTTTCTGTGTTTTTTGTACAAAATATAAGGCATTATTTCATCATAAGCCTATGTGTTTTGGCTTAATTGACCTCACAGGAGAGGGGAAGTTAAAAATGCATGGACATTCATAATCACAAAATGACACAAAATACCATTGCTTATCCATTGAAGACCATCATTTTCATTTCCAATATACAGCTACTTGTGAAGATTAATGCCAAATCATTGAGGGCCTTTTACACGCAGTGACAGTCTTCGGTACCACTGGTTGCCTTTTGTCAAGTGGAACAAAGCCACTATCTGGAAAACTGACTAATAACTAAGTGGGTGGGTTTATATGCATAAAAGAGAAATGGTAAGAAGTACATATTCCCTTTTCTCCCCACTAGGTGAACTTTTCATCTAAATTAAATCTACAGTACGATTTTTGTTACCATTTTCAATGTATCTTCATTTTAGTTCCTTTATCAAAAACAGTTGCTGTTAGCCCTGGCTGCACATTAGTATCACCTAGAGAGCTTAAGAAAACAAAAGTAAGCCTGTACCCTTAGAGGTTCTGAATCAGTTGGGCCAAGCCTCAGTATTTTTTCAAAGCTCCTCAAGTGGCCCTGGCAGATTGAGTGCCAGCCTGTGATCTGAAAGGTTGCTGGTTCAATTCCCAGTCAGAGCACACACCTGGGTTGTGGGCCAGGTCCTCAGCTGGGGGCATGTGAGAGGCAACAAATTGATGTATCTCTCTAACATCGATGTTTCTCTCCCTCCCTTCCCCTCTCTCTAAAAATAAATAAACAAAATACTTTAAAAAGTAATAATTCTTTTTTTTAATCCTCACCCAAGGACATGCTTATTGACTTTAGAGAGAGGGGAAGAGAGGGAGAGAGGGGGAGAGAAACATCAGTGTGAGACACATTGATTATCTCCCATGTGCCCCAACCAGAGACCTAGCCTGCAACCTAGGTATGCGCCCTGACAGGGAATCAAACCTGAGACCTTTCAGTTTCATGGGACTTCGCTCCAACCAACTGAGCCACACCAACCAGGGTGTGTTTAATGATTCTTAGTGAGCCCAGTCCATAGACCAGCAGAGCAAGGACCAATATGTAAATGATGAAACGGGTGTGATCTAGGAGCAGCTGAGAAGGCAATTAAAAGAAGTCCATGTAACACTGTTGATAATTGCCTCCAGAACAGTTCAAAGCAGAAAGTTTTGATTGGAAAAGGGAGCAAAGAAAGTGAGCTTCCAATATCCTCCATATTATCAAACCTTCCGTGGAGAAGCCGCAGCCCCTCGCACATCACATGAGACTCCATGGAAGCCAGCACAATGCGTCGGAAGAACTGTGCTGCATGTGCAAAGGAGCCCTATATTTATTCTACTAATATATAAGGTTTCAGCTATAGACAAGAATGTTTAAAGAGAGAGATTGAAATCCATATTGTGCTAACCTATACGGATTCTGCTTCCAATTGAAGAAATGATACCAATGCCCAATATTGGTTAATAAAGCAAAGCTCGTTCTACTCAGTGAAAGTGAAATGACAATAAAACAATAAGCTGATAAAGCACCTATATGCTGGCATGGGCAAAAGTGGGTTTATAGTTGTGAATATGTGAGTTTATTCTTGTATTATTTATTTATTAACTAGGGTAATATTTGTCTTATTATTGTTGTTATTCCTATCCTTACTTATGAGTGGTCTTTTAGGAAATGGTGGCTGATAATCCAGCCTACTTTTGCCCTCCCGTGTACAGAAATCTTAAAGGCCACAGCAGTACTAGCATTTATTGGGCTTATTTACTTGCATCGCTGTATTTAATCTTCACAAATTGTATGGTGTATAAGTGTGATGTGTCCATTTCATTACTATCCTATTTTATAGGTCATCAACTAAGGCTTCTACCAAGGCACACAGCTAGTAACGCCTGAGGCTGGATTTAGGCCTCGCTCCTCACTCCTCCCTGCTCTTCCATCTGCCTCAGTGGGAGGTGGCTTTTTCCTCAGTGGCTTTTCTAAAAGTAAGAATTATCTAGGTGATGGTGATGGTGTGGATTTAATAATTCCTCACATTTACATAGTTTTTATTTGTCAAATGTCTTCTTTCTTGATCTTTTCTATTTACTTTTGGACATAGAGAGGCTCAAAGAGGGTAAGTGACTTGCCCAAGGTTTTTTGGTAAGTGGTGTGTGGAGTAGTGAAGAGGTGACCCTTGGCTTCAAGTCTAGAACGCTTCCCATCTCAACACTCCCCCCTCTTCCAGTAATGCTGAGCTACAGTCAGGTAGCGCTCAGCTACCTCTGCCAAGATATTTTCAAGTAGGTTCTCTGTTTCCGAGCAGCAACATTTATCAGCAAGGCAGTGATCTTAACCAGTATGTGCCATTGTCGTCATCGCCATCGTCATTCTGAAGTCTCCATGCATGTCATCAGTATGGCAGTCACTGTCCTAAGCTCTTGTTACACCCTCGAATTTTACTTTAGTAAAGACAGTTCCATAGACGTTGTCGAGGCAGACCGATGTTGCCTTTCATCAAAGGTAGCGTTTTCTTTATACACAATGTATTAGAGTATTACACAGATACTACGACATGACATAAATAGTTACATGTGTGAACTCCCTCTCTGCAGATTCTAATGAGGTCCAGTGGGAGAACTGGCTTAGCAGGGGGTCTGGGGATTTTTTTTAATGACAGAAAACTCTCATATAAGGATAATAAACCAAATGTAGTCAGTTATTACTCTATTAAAAAGTAAAATATTCTCTGTCACAATGTATTATCATTTGCAAGAGAATCTTTATAAGGGAACATTTCAGAGTTTGGGGAGAGAATGATGCACATTATGAAAATTTCCATTGGTGCAAAGAGAGGCTCAAATGAAAGCCACAAATCACCCGACGTCTGACCGCCTACAGATGACCCGTGCTAATATTTGCTGACTCTAATCTGCTATCTCTATACCATGTCAAATGAAGCTAGAGGGCCAAGCAGGCAACAAAAACAGCTTTCATAAAGCAAGATTGTACGTATCTCAAAATGTATTTTGAAATAATTAAATGGAAGAAATTGACACAGAAAGAATTACTGGACTTCAAGTGCATGTTTCTTTATAATACAAGTTATTTCTACCTGAAATTAAAAAAACTGATAAACATCAGTGGGTTGGAATCATTTTTTAATTACATGTTTTGGATTTAGACTGGACAGATGGACTCTCTGCGGTATTTTTTTTTAAAGGAGATTCACCATGCGTGAGAAAGAGTAGCAAAAATTCTGATCTAAATTCATGTCTTCAAATCTATGATTTTTCTTAGATTTTCATGAATTAATAGTTTTTTCATTAAAAAACAATATTCCTGATACTCTATGACTAAAGCATTATGATCACTCTGTATTAATTGGGATTGTGGACTCTTTCACCATAATCGGCAGCCTCTTCAATGATTTTTAAAGTTCTCTCCCTCCACTTCCTACATGCCTCCCGCACTCCCACTTTCTTCTTATATTCAAAATGATATGCTTTACTCAATTCTTTTTTATCTTTAGACTAGTTAACACATTTGAGAGCAGGATCTGTAAAATAATTGATATATAGAACTAAGTTCTAAATCCACTGTATGTAGCAAACAAAAGCTAGTGTGGTTGGATAGTTTTCAGAATTATCACCTTTCTTTTTGAAAATAATTAAACATATGTCACCACCACAATTCCCATCCTTTTCAACACGATCTCCTCTAAGTTGTGTGCTTATTGGGCCATGTATTAATATTGACATTTTCTCCCCTTTCCAGTTCTCAACAAAATACACACACACTTTCAAAGAAACACAATTGCATTATAATTAAACTCACAATTTGAAAGCTAAGAATTTGACATTAATAATTCATTAAGAGCCATTTTGTGCCAGGGTGACCATTAATGGTAGCTACATTAAAAACCTTGATAATTATAATTGTATTCCAAATAGCATATATTTTGAATAAAAAAACATTGTTAGGAGTTTTAAAACTTAGAAGTATAGACTTCTGTTTCCTCCAAATATATTTGAGCTATATTTTTAAGTTAAATCTAAGCAAAGTTGTCTTAATGTTTCGCATAATCAAATCCTTAAATTCTTTTTTATTTTCTTTACGGCAAAAGGGGGAAGGAAAATAATTCAAGCATGACTTACAAGGTCTTTGCCCAAACTGGTATTAATGCTGAACAAATGAGAAGTACAAAGGTAGCAGATCGGAACTTTTAGAATTTATTGTGCTTCCACTCGTTTCACCATGGGCGTGTTTCCAGTGTGGCCAGGTTGTGTGTCTTGTCTTCAGATGCATTTCATCCAACTGCAGGTCAAGTCTAGTGGTAACGGGTCAGGATGGACATGATATTTTATTGAACAGAACGGAAGTACAAAGAAATCATTCCTTATCCTTATCTTACATCTTTTTAGTTCAAGAAATATTTTTGCCATTACAGTCTTGGTCAAAATTTTAAATATCCCCATTTTTTATAAAGAGCTAACAACTATCTACCTCCATGGTTCTTTTCAATTCCAATGCAATGATGAATTTTAGGGTGTGGCCCAGATTTAAGATTTTGCAGCTAATTATGGCTGATGACCACCGAGCAAATGAACGGTTTGTACTTTGATACTGCCAGAAAGCTTAAGGAAAGAGAAAGCACATGAAGACACTAACTGTACAATACCTTGCAAATCTTCCTGGGTGCCTCCCTCAGCGACTATGTGCCCGACGCCTGTTTTCCTCTCCATATGGCCATCTCTTCCTTTGATGCCAGTTGCCCTGCGAGACTCCTCCAAAAGAGCCCATTTGCAGGAGTTGTAGCAGGAGGAGCTGGCCACAGGGTCTTAAGTACTCAGCCCTGCTGTTTCATTTCCTGGCCAGGTCTACCCCATCACCGCTCATCTCCATGACAATGGGCCTGAGCATCATTGTGTTACCTTGGCAGCATGGAGACAATGTGGTCCTTGTGCTTAGAACGAAAACCGCAAAATTCACAGAACCCTAAAAGAGGTTTTTGCCATCAGTCCAGTCTGAAGGGTAGACGTGAGAAGAATGTGTTCCCTTTTGTCTCCAGTGGAAAACAAGCACTGGAGACCCTTGCTGCCTGTGTCTTTCATAGTCAAATCCTTCATTTTTCATTGTTCCACCAAAGCTCATGTAGAGTAGCGATCATCTGTGTGGGTTAAATGCTGTGTCCTTTCACTGTCTACACAAAGCACCAGGCTTAACGTCTTTCCCCTTTCAAAACACCTACAGAATTACTTAAACGTTTAGAAATGGTGTTGGCAGTTTTCTCTGGACAGCATATGGGCTGCATTTAGGAGATGTGAAGGCAGGGCCTGGAGGATGGAGTCACTGCAGGTGTTTTGTTGGCAAAAGTCCCACCCAGCAGTTTCCAGTGGGGCTCAGGGCGCCTGAATTACCATTTAAAGCTTTAATTTATATAAGAGAGTTTCCAAGGCAAAGGAAGCTCATGAATTTGTTGACTAGAGAAGATGTCATCTTTGAAGATCTCTGTTGAAAGAATTGTTGTACATCTATTTCCATTATGTTTCTCCAGTTTGATGGCAAAATGGAGGAAAGTTGAAGTAGGGAAAATTACTGTTTCTTGTTAACTTTTTAAGATGATATTTTGCTTGCCTCATGAAAATCAGAAATACTGCTTTGGACACTGGGTTATAAAAAGAACTGAGGTTTTTCTAGCCTTCTGATCCTTTTTAGAAGGTAGTCAATTATTAGAATCAATCATTGGAGGCTTACTAAAAAAGTAAAAGTCAACAGCATGTTACTTCAACAATCCTTTTTTTGGAATGTTGATGTTACCTATGAACAGGATTTTCTCAGTCAGACTTTTTAAAAAGTAGCATTAACTTCTCACAGCAAGTGATGCTACCTGAAATCTTTTTTTGGGCCAAGATGAAATACAAATAAATACGTTTAAGAATATGGCGCAATGATGAAGACACTTGTGCACAATTTACTGCTGTTTTCTATAACTGCTACCACATTTTGCCTTATAAATGAAGTGTGAATATCTGCACCACTGTCTTCCTACTTCATATATTTTTTATAAACTTTCTGAGTGCTGCAGCCACTATTGGATCATATAATGGAATACATTTAAAATAGTTTCAGAAATCAAAATTTTTGGACTGCATCAAAGGAATTATTTCTAGTAATTTAGCATAGCATCTTATTTCCATTTAGCTATTAATTAAAACTTTGAATCAGTGCTGTTTTTCTTTTCTGTTCTTGCTTGGATTATGCAAATGCAGGTCGCCCTGATTTCACCCTTAAATAGGTACTAAGTCAGTTCCAGGTGGGCTGCTGTGTGCCCCCGCCTGTGACTTGGGGTCTAAGATGAGGTCACCCAGCCCAGTCCATCTATCAGATTGATAGGACACACTGATCTCCCATTTCAAAGCCAAATGGTTTTTGGCAAAGTAACTTGTAACTTTTATAATCCGCAGAACAATGTGGTAATTTACGTGCCCTAGGGAGCATGCTTAGTGAATGTGTGCCCAGGTGTGCAGCCTCTCATCTGACCTTTGTAGTTATGAGTGTGTTGAAGGAAGAGAAAAGTCGTCTATATTTTGTTGTACCCAAAGACTACTTGGGGTAATTTATTGCAGTTACAGAATTACTTATATACTTTTTAACTAGGATTCTAAGGAAATTTTATTCAAATATTCATTTTTCTGCATTGGGTACTATAAAGCTTCCCACATAAGCTGACATCACTCTAAACAAAATTAAAATGTGAAAAATTGGCATTCACACAGCAGATTGGGAACACGGAAACTCTCTTCTCTGCTCACACTTCAACACTTCCTACCCTTCCCCGTGAATCATCAGAGCTTCCGACTATTTCCCGGCGCTCGGACCATGCACGGCCAAGTGCCATTCTCCCAGCCTGTGGCCCAGTGGTCTTCCCTGCCTGGTATTCCCAGCCTGAGCCCAGGGTTTTCATCTGAACTCTGTCCCCTTCGATCTTTGACTCCTCTGACCGTGCTCCTTGTGCCAGGTCACAGCCCTGGGTCAGCCCCACCGTCCGCTGCTCAGAACGCCCAGCCTCCCTCCCTGTCCACTGGACCCTGTAGAGATGCTTGACTTGAACCAAACCCTCTACTTTCTGGCAGTCCTTTTATCCACTTTGAATTGTTACTGTATTCTTCTAAATCAGTGCTGTCCAAATATTAAGACACATAAGTAACCTAAAATCTTCTAGTATCCACGTAAAAAAATAGGTAAATTAATTTTGATAATACATTTTATTTAATCCAACATATCAATAGGATTAGCCTTTCAACAACAACAACAAATCAATATAAAAACATTAACGAGATACTTTCCATCCTTTCTTGGATGAAGGCTGAAATCTGATATGTAGTTTCCTCTTGCAGCACATCTCAAATGGGACCTGCCACATTTCAATTGCTCTACTGAACCTCGCTGGTCTCAGCTTTTCTTAGTCTCTTCAAATCCTACCCCATCCTCCTGGAGCTCAGGAAGACCTCAGGACTCATTTTCCAGGGAAGAGTTGAGTGTATCTACCCCCAGCCCCTTCATGCCATTTTCTTTCCACCTCCATGGGCGTCTGTAGCCACAACCCTCCCTTTCCACTAACATTTCCAGCTTCCGCTCAACCTAAAGGTTAACTCGTTGCTACTCCCCCTCAAACTACCATTCTATTTACCATCTCCTTTATTGCTTTGAACTTCCCACCACCTAAGCAACCACAATTTCATGCCTTAGTCTCTCCTCTCTTGGAGGTTTTCTCCACTCTCATGACTTCAATCATCATTTCTGCTCAGAATACATCCAAATGTAGAGTCAGCCCTTTTTACTAAATTTCAGTCCTGCATTTCCAATGGCCCGCGGTACATATTCATCTGAGTATCATTGGAATATGACATTACTGGCATTTAACTCATGGCTACTGGAACGAGCCCCAGGGAAAAAAATCATTTAATTTCCATGCTTTAAAAAGATTAATATGCATCATGGGTGATTGTCAGCTTCATCTCATCCCTGACTCCCGTCCCGTCCCCAGGCTGTGTCGGAATGCCCTGTTTTGATGTCATCACAGAAGAACCTGAAGGTTTAAAGTGTCAGCTTTATCCCAAACCAGTTCAACCATCGGATTTCCTATTTTCGTCAGAGAAATTAATCACTCAGTCACCCAGCTTTGAAATGTTGCTTTCACCCTTAATTAGCTCTTCCTCCTTTCTCCCACAGCTAATTAGTCAGTGTTCTTGTCAACTAATCCCTCATAATATTTCCCTTTCCCCACCCCATCTCCTTAAGAAATTGTTCGCCATGCTCACAAACCATCCCACGTCCACTGTCACCAACCCCAGCACAATCTCTTCCTTGAAACCAACTCTTACACCTCCGACAACACAGGACGTACTGGCATGGATGCGGCATTTTTAAAATAAATGTCCAGTCTTGCCAGCTGGATTCTTAAAAGCAGGGACAAAATTTTATGACCTCTTCATTTCTGTGATGATTAGATAAATTCCTGACCAATAACTATTCACTACAGATAATGAGTCATTTTCACTTAAAGAAAAATTTCATTTTAAATATCTAGTTCTGGGAGCAGAGTTAAACATAATCAGGTTGCCTGGAATAATTTTGCATACTTTTTGGGGACATTTGACATATGGCCATAAAATGTGAGAGAGGCAAGTGTTTTGTCATAGAAAAAGCTTCAAACTTAGGTTCTGATCTTGCTTCTCCTATGAACAAGTCAGTAGACAAGGTTCTCGACGCGGAACTTCCTCGCTTGTTACAGAGTGGTGCCCCTTGGTCTGTGCGGCAGGCATGCCAGGCCCCCGGGGACATCCAACGCCTCTGGTGGTGCGCAACCCTGCATGTCCTGTTGTTTCCTGTACATACACACCTGTGATAAAGTTTAGTTTATCAGCGAGGCACCGTAAGAGATGAACGGCAATAACATAACAAAGTAGAACCGTTCTAACAATATACTGTAATGAAAGCTATGTGAGTGGCTTATTAAGTAAACTAAGGGCTACTGAACACAAGCACTGTGCTACCTCCACAGCCCGTCTGATGACATAGATGCTGCTAAGGTGCTAACAGGTGGGAGTGCGCACAGCCGTGGATACGCTGGACGGAGGGGTGATTAGCGTCCCGGGTGGGACAGAGCCCAGGGGAGTGAGATTTCATCACGCTATTCGGAACAGTGTGCATTTTAAATTGTATGAGTTTTTATTTAGGAAATTTTCCATTTAACTTCTTTAGACCACAGTAGACCACAGAAAGCAAAACCGTGGATAAGGGGAGACTCCTATATACCTGTGTAATGGAATTCATTGTAAGGTTTAAATGAGGTACTATCTGAAAACGTTTTGAACATTTCCGGATCTATGTAAATAGATAATTATGTCATTAAAGTTCCCTGAGTCAACATCTCATTGATGTTCTAAGACAAATCTTTCATTAACCTCCCCGTTAGAAACCTCCAGCATCTTAGCAAGTCGATTGAAAGACCGACCTGTTGTGTCATGATTCTGTACCAAATGAATGCTGGTGAGTTAACAGTTAGTGCTCCCTGCTCAGTTCTTCAAGTGAAGCCTGGGCCTGCCGCTCGCTGTTCCAGAGCGGCTTAAACTGGAGGCCGAGCCTCAGAAGGCTCTTCTAAAGGATACCACTTTCTATTGAGTTTATTGGGGTGACAGTGGTTCACAAAGCCATAAAGGTTTCAACTCAACAAACCATCTGCACACTGCATCGGGCGCCCATCACACAAAGTCTCTTTCTGTTCCCATTTACCTCCTCTTTGCTCCCCTCCACCTACTGTTTTTAATGGGTGCTAAGCAATCCGATAAGTGGAGACTCACTTGGAAATAGCAAATTCTGTCTGCTCTTTGCCTGAAATCTACTTGCAAGGTCTCCCAGGCCCTGTCACATTTCAGAGGTAGCTGCCATGCACCTAGCCTTGGGGGTTCCCCCTTTAGACAAACCAGCTGTCTTAGAACATGCGGTTGACCCTTGAATGCTGCAGGGATTACAGACACCAACCCTGGAGCAGTTGAGAATTGGAGTGTAAGTACAGAGGGCCCTCTCCCTCGCCGATGCCTGAACGTGGATTGAAAATACAGTCGACCCCTAAATGACACGGGTTTGAGTTGCTTGGGTCCATTTTCACTCAGAGCAGTCCTCTTTTCCTTTGCTCCTGGAGCCTGTTTGTAGTACTGACCCCACTCAAAAGAGCAGAATAAAGCTTGGTTTCACCCCCAAACATATTTATGATTCTTTCCTCTACTTTTTAAAAAGATTTTATTTATTTATTTTTAGACAGAGGGGAAGGGAAGGAGAAAGAGAGGGAAAGAAACATCAATGTGTGGTTGCCTCTCACGCCCCCTACTGGGGACCTGGCCTGCAACCCAGGCATGTGCCCTGACTGGGAATCAAACCAGTGACCCTTTGGTTCGCAGGCCCTTGCTCAATCCATTGAGCTAAACCAGCCAGGGCCTTTCCTCTACTTTTTATATTGTGAAAGTATTGTGGAAAAAAGGGAGCAAGCTTTTGCCCAGGGAATGGCTGACTGCAGTAACCTTGCTGAGTTCAGGTCATTGGTGGACCAGGTAGTGGTGGTGTGGGGAGCAGGAGCGGATGGATGACAGCTGAGCTTAGATGTCAATTCTCTGCTGCTTCAGATTGCTGGGGTGCCCACAGTCTGTTACAACAGCACTTCTCCACCCTTTAACCCCTGATTTACTCAGTAGCCAGCCTGAGGTAGGTCTGCTGGGTAATTCCTTGCTCTGCAGCATTCCTTGTGTCCCCTCTACAGCTCCAGGGCTTTCACTAGGTTGTGGGACCTTGTCAGCTAGTTACACACATGTGTGTGATGGGAGCGCTTTCTTCTACCCGGTCACCGTCATTCTTCTTTGAGCCGATGACTGGCATCTAATTCTGTCAGCTGGATGCCTCCAGCTGGGTACTTGCACATAGAGCTGGTTGTGTAAGCAGCTACCACCTTCACTTGGTAGCCAGATGGAAGTTTCATGTCTTGTTTTCTCTATCTGAAAATTGATTAACGTAGCATTCTTTAAAAAAAAACCATTTGTTGCAACAATATGGATGGACCTTGAGGGCACTATGCCAAGTGAAATAAGTCAGACAAAGACAGATGCTGTATGATGTCACTTACATGCCAAATCTAAAACATCTAAACTCATGGAGAAACAGAGAGGAATGGTGGTTACCGAGGGTCGGGGGGAGGGACACAGCGGTGTTGGTCGCAGGGCACAAGCTCGTATGTGAAGACGAGTAAGATGTGGAGCTAATGGACAGCATAGAGATTATAGTCAACCATAGTGTAGTATATACTTCAAATATGCTAGGAGACTAGATCTTAAATGTTCTCACCACAAAAAAAGAAACTGATTATGTGACGTAGCGGAGGTGTTAGCCAATGCTGCGGTGATAATCACATTACAGTGTACAAATAAATCAACACCTTATACGTACACGTTATATGTCAATTCTATCTCGATTAAAAACTTACCACTTGCCTAATTGGAGAATAAATTTCCGTGCATTCTTAAGCAAGGCTTCAGTGCTTTTTAAAAATAATCTAGTGACTGGGATTCAAAATATTTGCATTTTGTATTACATTTGAAGCACTATGGCTTTATTCTTTTGAATTTAGTTTTTTCCTAAGTTGAAAGAGGGAAATAAGTGACTGATAGATGTAATGTAGATTTTAAAGTTTGTATTCCAGATCCTTAAGTCACAGAATATTAGTGAACAAAGATATACAAAACAGTTCCATCCAAAGGTCAGTTCCTGGGTTTCTGGAGACAGCTACTGACCCTTCAGGTTTGGAGGCAGCTGTGTCTTTCCTCAGGTGCCTCTGGCCTTGGCTGGCATCTGCCGGGCCTGCCACCTGCTCCCGAAGGCCCCACCACTTTCCCTGACCTCTCTGTTCACCGCAGCCGCTCCTTCTCAGCAGCACAAACATTTGTGTGACTGAGGTACACAGCTACAGACCCCCATGGAGACATAAAATTGTCAGCAGGGCATCAGGATACACACAGCCAATGCCACCCCAGAGAAGAGAACTGGTTCTTCACAGAGTCTTCTGTATTTCTAGTTTCACTTCAGTCACATAATTTGGGTCCCCACACAGAATGCGTAGCCCAAGGGAATGCGTTCATAGAGATGTGGTTGCTGGAGATTCAATGGCCTTTCCTTATCTGCGAATTTGTGAACTGTCTACAGGGATGGAAAAGATTCTTCCAAAGCAAAATGAAGTGACAGCAAGTGCCCTGGGCAAAGCCCCAAGTCCACTCACTCGTGTTAGGGACCCGAAGGCCACTGAGAGCCTTGGTGGGCGAGGCCCTGCCCATGGTAAGTGGAGTGTGTGCTTCGTGTCTCCTTCCCACAGCCATCGACCTGCTGTACTGGCGGGACATCAAGCAGACGGGGATCGTGTTCGGGAGCTGCCTGCTGCTGCTCTTCTCCCTGACCCAGTTCAGCGTGGTGAGCGTCGTGGCCTACCTGGCCCTTGCCACGCTCTCGGCCACCATCAGCTTCCGCATCTACAAGTCTGTTTTGCAAGCTGTGCAGAAAACCGACGAGGGTCACCCTTTCAAGTGAGTGCCCCGGCCAGTGCAGCCGCTGCCCAGCCTCTCACGGGGCTCTTTCCCTCTGCCTCTCTTTCCCCCCCACATGGTGGGTCCTGCTTCTCTGAGACCTACAGGCGCCTTCAGAGGCTCCTTTAACACCCTGCCTTTGGTGTCTGCTATTTCTGGTGAATTTCCAAAACAAACTCATCACCTCTATTCTAAAACTTATTGCTCTGTTGATTTTTTTATTTTAATTACCACTAAGTAAATACTTAAATTTAACAAATTTATTTCTATAAATTTAACATAAACTTACATTTAGTTTTAATATATTTTATTATTACTAAGAGCAATCACAATTCATGACATGTATGCAATGTTTTATCATTTAAAAAGGGTTTTGACAATGAATCCCCCAAACTCTGTGAAGAAGGCAGGGCATTATAATCCTTATTTACAGGTGGAAAAACAGGGTCTAAGAAGTGACGTGACTCACCCAAGGTCACGTGGCCAGTAAACAGCACAGAGCAAGGACTAGGGTGTTTGGATTTTTATTTCTATGCTGTCTCTGGAAGTTTAATACCAAAGGGCCAATTTTCTGAGCAGTACAAGGCTCATGAACAGTCTTACAGTGTTCCCTCGTCTGCATTTTTATACCGGGGAAATCTGACTGGAATGAACAGTGAAGAGGAGCACATGTGTTTAAGGCAATTTACTCAGAGAACATAGGAAACGTGGCGGAGGGAGGAATTAGCTCTGCCAGCTGCATGCCACCCACCTGCTCCCCAGTTTACCTCCTGGTCCCAAATTGTGAGCTTGGGCGCTTGTAGCTCTGACTGTCAGAGCCACCCCCGCCGGCGCTGGCCCCAGAGTGCAGGCTCCCCTGCAGGTGTCCCCATCCTGAAACAAGGGACAGTTCTGCCTCAGGATGAGAGTGGTTTCTCAGCCGGGCCCCGGAATGCACCGGAAAGCCTCCGTGGCCCTGGCTCACCCTTGCGGGTCGGCTGAATCAAGCTTCAGTGCGCTCGGCTCGGGAAAGGGGCAAAGGGCCCGCTGACACAAGGGAAAAGGCCGTGCATGGGACACCCCTTCGCAGCCCCTGGCTCCTGGTCTCCGTGTCAAACCCAGTCCGAGTGGGAGCATTCGTGCCCTTGGGATGTGTTTCGGTTTCTTCTAATGCAGAGCTGAGGGGCCTTTGGGACTATAACGTAGCTACACAAGGTCGCATCCCTAGGGAAGAGGGGAACAAAGTGTTGTGTGACCAGAGACGGCACTTGGTGTCCTGCCCCGCCCCTGCCTCCGCTCTCAGCCATCCAGGCCAGGGGGCTCCTCCCACGTTCTTGCCCCGCCCCCCGCCCGACAGTCAAGTTACAGGGGGAACTTATCTTCCATTTGGTTTATTTCTTCCAATACCCAGGATAGGACCAAGAGTCTAACTACAGTTTGCTCAGCTACTTTCTCTTCCTTTGGGAGACCATTTTAAAATGCAGAGCTGTCGTTTGGCTGAATTGCTTTTCTTAGTGAAAGAAATATCTAATTCCAAGTACATTTTGAATGAAAACATACTATCTAGACAAATCGATATTTTTCTATTATTTTCTATACGGGAGAACGCCCATAATATTTAACTGTAAACTCCCCAAAACTCAAGCCAAATTCTGCTTTCCTCTTTCCATCCCAATCCCCATTAGTTAGGTAAGCACTGTAAGAGCTGTAGGGATGTCCTCCAGGTAGACAGCACTGCCCTGTCTCCGAGCAGAGGGAGGGTGGAGAGGGGAGGGGGGACCTCTGCGAGCAACATGGCCAAACGGGAGGGTGGGCTGTTTGCCTGTTTCTGAGGAGCCTGGTTATCTACCCAAGAGTTAAACTGATCCTTTTGAACAAATGAAAACTGCAGTTCCGATACCTTTCTTATTTTTTTTGGTTTATCTTTATGTTCATGATTCTCTTTTTAAACTGAATTTATTGGGGTGAGATTGTCTACAGAACTACACAGGTTTCAGGGGCACAATTCCCCAGCACATCATCTGCACATCATGTTGTGAGCTCGCCACCCCAAGTCAAGTCTTCTTCTGTCCCCATTTCCCTTCCCTTTACTGTCTTCTGCCGCCCCTACCCCTCGCCCTCCTTAATCAGCGCACTGCTGTCTGTGTCCGAGCTTTTTGCTGTCCATCAGTTTTCTGTATTTCTGTGACCGTTTCTATTTTTCTATTTGTGTATGATTTCATTTATATGTGGAATCTAATGAACAAAATTGACAAGTACAGATACCTCACCTAATAGAACCAGTGAGCATTTTAATATGGCCCAGGTCACTTGAGTTTTCAGAGTTCTCTACATGAATCTTAGGAGAACTTTCCAGAATTTGAATGTGAAATCTCAAGAGTTTTAGAAGACAAACAATAATTGGCAGCTAGGATTTTCAGACATTTCAGATAACTCTTTAGAAACATAATTCGTGTCTACTCAGCCAAGAAGAAATGAGGGCTTTCACAATTACCTAGTGGGCCAGGGGTATCCAGAGAATTCAGCGAATGAGCTGATTTGGACAATTGCTGTGAATTGCCAGCTCAGACCATCATACTGTCTTTGGGAAACAGAAGTAGTCACAGTGCCCACTAGGTGCCACGACTCTCACGTCCCACAGTGCCGTGGGTTGGGTGGCCCGCAGCCCACGGACTGGCATACACCTTCCAGGGGGACCGGCTGCCATGCTCAGAGAGAAGGCGAGACAACTTAGCTGTTCTGTGGTTCCCTCTGATGGAGCGCCCCGTTGGGATGGTTTGTTGACAGGGCCTACTTGGAGCTCGAGATCACCCTCTCTCCGGAGCAGATCCAGAAGTACACGGACTGCCTGCAGTTCTACGTGAACAACACGCTTAAAGAGCTGAGGAGACTCTTCCTCGTCCAGGACCTGGTGGATTCCTTAAAAGTATGAGAGCTTATGCTGTTCACTCGACGGTCTTGAGTTTTGTTTTTTCCTAAAGGTGTAATATAAACCCAAACCCACATAATGGAGACTACAGTGCAATTGGTAATTACATTCTAGAGTCAGAAAACTTCCAGGCATGTGGTACCATGGAGCTCATCCAGTCTAAGCTCCCCATTTTATGGATGCTGGAACAGTGGCTCCGAGAGGCAGAGACCTTTGCCCAAGGTTGCCCACTGAGTCACTGGCAGAGCTGGGATCCAGCCCGGCTCACATAGCTGCTAGTTCTCTACTTCCCATAACATCCCAGGTGGCTTCTCCTGGCCGTTTGCCATTCCTCTGCTGATTTCCTAAAGTTAATTTAAAAATAAAAATCTAGCTTGAGGAATGTGAAACACATGGGCTTTTTCCATTGAAAGAAACTCTGGAATCTACTAATGGTGAGATGGCCAAGTGTCCCAACAGCGTGGGCTGTGAGACTGAGCCCCTGCCTCAGTGCCTGGGTGTCGTTCCCGGTGCTGTCGTTGAACTCCCCTCACTTAATTGAAGGAGCCGCTCTGGCCACCTGACCACCCTCGGCTTACATATAAAATCATAGTCAGTCAGCAGGACCCTGGCCAGACTGTGGTGACTTCCTATGCTCCCAGAACACATCGTGCACACCAGGCAGGAATCTTGTACCGTGGGCTTCCCAGGAACTGTCCAGGGAAGCACAGAAGGAAAAGTGAGTGACATGGCCTTGACCCCCAAGGCGCTTTCCTGGAATAACATCTTACCAAGTAAAGGCTGAGGAGAGATACCAGGGCGAACATGATTAATTACCAAAGGGCTCTTAAGGTGACATTTCTACTGGTATTTGTAATGCAAATATTGTGGGCTAGAGCGGTGGTCAGCGCGCCTTACCTGCAAAGAGCCACGTAGGAAGTATTTCAAGCTTGCGACCCGTGGTCTCTGTTGCCATTGCGTCAGGAAAGCCGCCAAAGACAACGTGTCCAGGACTGTCGGTGGCTGTGTGCCCGTAAAACGGGATGGGTGCATGAAATTGAGTATCCTGCTGTTTCCCCACAGCAGAAAATGCTATTCTTGTTTTGATTTTATTCAACCATTTAAAAATGTAAACTGCATTCTTAACTCATGGGCCCACACAGAAGCAGACCGAGGGCGGCACATTGCTGACCCCTGCCCTGATTGTGGTCTCAGTGAGTCCCTTGGGTCTCACGACAGAGAGGTCCCAAGGGGTCTGAGAAAAGTGAAGACAGGATCCTCTTCCAGCAGTTCTGTGACAAGCTTTAAATGCTCCTTCATTTCCTGTTGCAATCATGATATATTTTGCCTTAAATTGTAATCTAAAAAGAAGTCAGTGAAATGCGACTCTTTTCTCTCACAGTGTGAGAAGTTGTGATAGGCATTTCATTTTTCAGTTTGCAGTCCTGATGTGGCTCCTGACTTACGTTGGCGCTCTCTTCAACGGCCTGACCCTGCTGCTTATGGGTAAGGACAGAGGAGGGCGTTGCGCCCTCCCTCACACCCTCCATGACCATAGAGCTTCCCAGGCTATTAGCAGTTAGCTTGTGTTGATGGGGTCCTGGGAACAAATGCCAGATTTCCCTGAGTGTGGAGCGTTTCCCTGACCATAGTTCACCGAGGAGTATCATACACGGTCCACATTCAGAAGGAATTTCTTAGTCTGAAGTGTTTTTTTCTGTAGCCACAACTGTTTGGGCATTTTTTTTGGCTTCATACACACACACACACACACACACACACACACACACACGAGTTATGGGCAGAAATCCATTGTTGTTTTAGGGGAGCACAGTAGTGTCCAACTGGCAGCCCACAGGCCACATGTGGCCCAGGATGGCTATAAAGGTGACCCAACACAAAATCGTAAATTTACTTAAAACATTGTGAAGTTTTTTTGTGATTACATGTCACAATATCACATATAATAAATGTTATGTACACTCTTCTTCCAGTGTCGCCCAGAGACGCCAAAGTTCGGACACCCCTGCTCTACCTCATTTTAGGGATAGTGACTTAATGCCTATAAAGTGTTTGGCATCCCCTTGTTTCCCTACGAGCTGCCCTGTATTCATTTATCTAGGATGCTGGCTGTTATAAATGCTAAAATGCCACATAACTGTATCAGCTTGTATGTATAAGCTTATATAATGATAGCCCTCAGAATCTTGATACTCTTCTTTGTTTTTTATCCCAGCTGTGGTTTCAATGTTTACTCTACCTGTAGTGTATGTAAAGCACCAGGTAAGTTCTCTGTGATGTCAGACATTCATATTACATTTTGACCTCATGAACTTTGGATGTGCTCATGATTTCCTGCTTGTTGTAGGCACAGATTGACCAATATCTGGGACTTGTGAGGACTCACATAAATGCTGTTGTGGCAAAGTAAGTTGCATGCTGCAATTAATAAAAAGGAGAGGCTGTCTTAAGCAGGCATACAAGTGGATGAGGTTGGGGTAATAAAAGGCTAATAAAATGATAGGTTGATTTATGATCATTCATTCACATATTTGAGTCATATTCATGCTCTCTCTAATGATATTATTTCAGAAAATAAGTATAAATTTTAAAACTCTCAATTAAACAAAACTTTTGCAGTTTATTTCAGGTTTTATGATGAATAAGGGTTTCTTCTTTTTACTCAACCAAATCACAAAATATATTTCTTAATTTTATTTTTCAGTTGCAGTTTGCATTCATTAACATCTCGTATTAGTTTCAGATGTTCAGGACAGCGGTTACACAGTCATGCACTTGACAAAGTGGCCCTCCTGGTACAATTTCAAGTTCCCACCTGGCACTGCACACAGTTACTGCAGTATTAACGACCGTGTTCCCTGCGCTGTACTCTACACCCCTGTGACTATTCTGTCACTCCCAACTCGTATGTCTTAGAACCCTCACCATGCGCACGCAGTCCCCCAACACCCATCCCCTCTGGCAACTGACGGTTATAGACACAGAGAACAGACATTGATGGCTGTCAAAGGGGAGGGGTGTTGGGAGGCGGGGCGAAAAAGATGGAGAGACTGAGCAGTACCAGCCGGTGGTTTCAGAACAGTCACAGGGATGTAGAGTACAGCACAGGGACCGTGGTCGGTAACATGGTAATGACTGTGTACAGTGCCAGGTGGGTACTGGAAATATCGGGGTGGGGGAACACTTTGTGAAGTATGTGATTGTCTAACTACTACGCTGTACACCTAAAACTAATGCAAAATAATAGTGAATGCCAACTGTAATTGAAAATCAAAACAGAAATGTGTTTATGAACACTCATATGAAAAATGATATTTTCAAAATATTAAACTAATCATGTAAACTAATTAGCAACATAGTGTCACAAAAAATGTCATTAATAACACTTGTGATTTATTACCTTTTCATGCTGTCTTTTTAGGATTCAGGCTAAAATCCCAGGCGCTAAAAGGCACACTGAGTAAGCTGCCATCACACTGGGACGGGACACAGACAGGATGCCCTGAGTGGTAACAGTTCTGTTCCTACGTGTTACGGCACATCGATTGTTTCTCCCCCCGGTACCATAAACTTAGAGTCAAACGTGAAAACAGCTGTTTTCAGGCTGTTTCTGTACTC
>PVJI01007487.1:0-77887 GCA_004026765.1 Micronycteris hirsuta
TCCAGGCTTGTGCCCTGACTGGGAATCGAACCAGTGACCCTTTGGTTCACAGGCTGGCACTCAGTCCACTGAGCCACACCAACCAGGGCTTAATATTGTCTATTTAAATGTTGAAGAATGTCTGCTCTAGACAACTAGAATACTGTGGTTTTGATTTACTAGGTTAATGGAATTGTTTATTCCTACAAGTTAGACAAAGGGGATATTTCTTTCTGTTGGCCAGTTCTAATTTATTCATGTCATCAGTAAAAGTAGTAAATCGGTCTCCCTATTTCCAATCTTGGTGAAGTGTTCATCCACCTCATCTGTTGTATCATCAAGGTATTAGGACATAAATTAAACAGAGATGGCCTAAGACACAATTGTGCATCGACTGTAAGTCATATCCGCTGAGTCAAGAAACAGATCATAAGCACTGATTATCAAAATGTTTACCTTACAAGGAAATTCTGCCAATCTATGTTGAATTTATGTAACACACAGTTTCATAGCTGACACTTAACCAAAGTCCAATGGACAAAAGAACAATAAATACTTTTTTTGTAAACACTTGCATCTGTACCTCAATATCCTCATCCATAGAACAGAAGTCTGACTTATCTATTGACAAGGATAATGTAATAATAAATTAGGCAATTAATGAAAAGACTTCTACTTGTTTTAGTCTTTCATCTCTCCCTGTTTCCCACCTTAAAGAGGGAAATAGTAATTATCATGTTTTCTCCTTCCTCAAGGAAACTTTGAGAACATCAGTCATCTATTATTTGTAAGATTTATTCATCTGTCACGTGATATTTTTGTTTTCCCCGTATAATAGTAGATGGTACCATGATGAGAAAATTTGGGATTTTTCCTTATTTTATAAAGTAACAGAAGTTCTGGACACAAAGCTGTTGATTAAACCCTGCTGAGCTCAAACATAATTTTTACCATTTCCATGAAACAAACCTCAAGACCCTCACCTTTTATGTAATCCAATCTTCACTGAAATAACCTGGGTTTTTAGGAAAGATTCCCTACCAACCACCTACGAGAACTATGTCACTCTGTCAGAAATACCAATAACTATCACCAGATAATCTGGGCACATACATCAGCCGAAATAGATATGGACAACTAACACAAAACTCCATGCCTCCACATATGAATAATTTTCTCTTTTTAAAGATGTTTAAAAACAATCTTATAAATATAAACCCAACGATCTACACATGCATACTAACACTAAAGTGTTTGGGGAAACAAGCAGTGAGTCAATGCCTATAGTGAAAAGAAGGTGTATTGCTCATTCCTTTCTAATATATACAGAGTAGGGAAAAGGCAGGCTTACAGTTGTTTGCATGGAAAATAATACAATAATTAACACACAAGAATACAAAAGTAACTGTTTCAGGTACTCACCACTGTAAACCTCCTTTTGCCCCATGCTGTATTTGTGAACTATCTCTCTCTCAATAAGTCATGGTTCCTGATCAGAGATCAGGCTTGTCACCTTCTTGCTTGTCCATCAGTTCAGAGTTTCTGATCCCCGCTGCCAGCTCGTGAAGTTTCAGAATCTAAGACCTCTGAGGTAGTCTTCTTCTAAGAAAAATTCGATAACATTTATCCTTACTGTGAGCTCTGTCTCATCTTTCAGTTTCTGAGACCGTTGCTCAAACTCAGTATTCAGACCATTTGGGGCCAGATAATTTCTTCTCGTGTTTGGTTTTGTCTTTGAAGTAGGGGAGATGGAAGGTCCTATGCATTGTAAGGTATTTAGCAGCATCCCTGGCCTCTACTCACAAGATGCCAGTGCAATCTCTCCCAGTAACGATGACCAAACACATCTCTCCAGACATTGTCCAATGTTAACAGGCAAGGAGCAAGACTTATTCCTGGTTGAGAGCCTATATGATAAAACTTTAATTGATTTTTCACTCTAGCCTTAGCACCACTGCTTTTTTTCCTTTCTTTCTGAGTTAAGCCTGAGACCGAAAAAAAATCTTTTATCTGTAATATTACTTTTTCTACTTAGCTTAGGAAAACTGGGTTTTCTCTCTATGCAAGACTGTATTCACTCTCTTCTTTCAGAATTATAATACATATTTTTAATTAGAACAAATTGTCAAGAGAGAAGTAAGTATAAAATGCTTTAATATGTGTGTACATTTTAGCCAAGCAATTCTACTTCGTTAAGGATATTTAAGAAAATAGATACCCTGATACATGTGTAACCAGCATAGCATTTCATAGGAATAAGTTGGAAACCATGCAAATCTCCAATAATAGCAAGAAGGCTAGATGAACTATGTGTCAGGCATATTGGGAAATGTGATGCAGCAAATTTAAAATTTTTAAATAGCAATATTTATGGAAATTTTAAGTAATATTTAATTTACTTATTTCAGTAATATTCAAGGAAAGTAATCAAACTAGTTTATGGAATAAAACCACACACACAGCAGCAGTACCACTTGGCAAACTATAAAATATACATGGAAAAAATTTGGATGTACAAAACCAAATTATTAACAATGATGTCTTGGGGGTATAGATATTGAGTGATTTTTCTTATTTTCCTTTGAGGCTTTTGTTTTTATACATTAGGCATTTGTTACTTTTATAGGAAGAAAAAAGGGTTGTTCAAAAAAACATTCATTTTAAGCTTTAAAGTTGACAATTAAAAATTTTTGGTGGTTATATGACTGTGGGTTTCATCAAATTCTCAGAACTGTACACTAAAATAGGTCAACTATTTGGATGCAATTATGAATCCTGAGTGCACCATACCAGTTTAGGTTATATTTCTCCACCACAAGCTTCTTAATTTAGTAAAAAAACATTGTATTTGTCATAATGCTGTGTTTCCCACCAAACTTGGTATTTGAATTTTGACAGCCCTTCTGTTTGGACCAAAGTAAAAGTTACCAGCCAAATAGCACCTTAGAAAAAAAATTATAGTACTGAAGATCATATTCTTAGATTTTCCTACTCATTCAAACATATATATTATAGGCTTATATTAGAATTAATTCAGTCATTTTTCTACTGAAAATTAGTTTTGGAGCAGTATATATATCTTTTTCATGAATGAATAAAAAATGTTTTGTTTAGAAAAAAATTACAGATGCTCAGCCCATTGTTTTTAAGGAATGTAAAAGGAATAATTGTAGACACTAAAATTGTTCCATTTAGTAATAAAGTGGAGTGCTATTTTCAATGAACATTTCTTAGAGTAAAATTGTATTTGTGAAGTGTTGTCCTCAAAGCTACCACTTAATTATATCTGAAATCTAATCAGGTCACTTATTTAAGGAGATTGTAGAACTCCATTAAACACAAAGCCAAGAAACAATTGAATTCTGGAGTTTATTTATTTTTCTATCTGTATAGGAAGTTATCTAGAAATATTACTTCAATTAGAGTTCTTTGTATTAGCTTTTCCCCTCCTTTCAATGTTAAAATAAGTATTTTTATATCTAAATAATTTAAAGAATTTGTTTCCCTAAGGCTGAATAACTGCTATTTTTCTATGGTCTATTTTTCTTGGATTAAAATTTTTGTTAGGTTCATTATAAGTAAAATATCAATAAGGAGATAAGAGCAAGCATAAAGCCATCATGTTCCACAGACTGCACAGATTAAATGCAAATTGACTCGGGGAGGGAAAAAAAAGTCTCCCAGTCTTCACACGTTATCTCTCACCATCATACCTCCCAGAAAAACCCTTCCAAATAACCTCAAAAAATTGTGGTAGTCAAGAGTTGTCTTTAAGGAAGTCAATAAAACCCCTCATTTCATAATTGTTTTATTTTTTTCTTCTTCATATGATTAGACCATGTTAAAAAAAAATGGTAATTCAACTCTGCTTACAACAGTACCCTTCAAATCTTGTCCCATCAGTCTGTGACAGTTCAATCAATATTAGATAGCATCAAAAATCTATTTCCTGCCCCTGACAAGAGGAGGTCCATAAGATTATCTGTTCTGAATGGCAAATGCAAACTCCATACTATCTCAGGTTGCCAACCATATTGTTTTTACCTCCACACATTATTAGAATGATGGTCAAAGCTAGGTTCTTTTAATTACTTAATACTTTAATTTTTATTACGATTTAAAGACAGTGATAAGGGAAGTGACCAAACCACCTCAATGTTACTGAAATGCTCAGATTATTTTCTGTCAGGTATTTCATTCACATTAACTGATTGAAGCTATTTAGTTCCTTAAAATTAATTTCCTTTGAATGGCCATCAAAAACGCAACCAAGGGTACCCAGGAAATTCTTAGAATGGTGTATACACAAAATTACAGAACACAATTTATCAGAAAACAAACAAGCACCAATCTCCAAAGTTTTGCATTTCCTTTCAAAAAAATAGTTAAAATATAGAAATACTTTACTGTCTTTAACTGAAATAGCAAGGCAGTAAATACCAAAGACTCACATGCTAAATCAAGATTTCTGCTGTTAATTTCCATTTCACTTTCATAACATCTATATTTAAAAAAATAATAATTAATTATCGTGAAAAGTTTAGAGGGGGAAAGCAGGAAAAAATGACAATTCCTAGCTACACAGCGCGCAGTCTGTGTCATGGACAGAAGGAGGTCTGTGAATTCATCTAATACCTATAACAATCCTTTGCGGTTAGCACTAATATCACTTCCATTTTTGAGATGTACAAACTGATGTAGAAAGTAGCATATGTGGGATTCAAACTCATACAGCCTTGTTCCAGAATACATGCTGTGTAAAAATAATTTTTTTTAATTTACCTACAGTTTTACTCTGCAGAGAACAAACTTAATCTGTTTTCATCTATGTATTTCTCCTAAGAAATTTTCAAACCAATTTATGGTCCCAAACAATACAAAACAAAGGATGTCAATTTTATTGGGAAAACTATGCAAAAACATTAACACTAAACATTATTTTTTCACTTCATTCACTGATGCATAGTCATTACAACCTGTTTTTGGTATAAATGTACTGGGGTTGAAATTTGCACACTAAACTCGGATATATAAAAATAAGCATAGCTTTATTTATTGTTTTGGATTCCCCAAATGCTACTAAAGGCAGGAAAAAAGAGAACTGCTAATTAGAAGTAACTACATCTCATTTTCTTTTAAAACAATCTTCTAAAAAAATGTTCATTCAATTCTAAGTTCAAATTCTCTAGGTCAATTTTTTTTTACTTCTTTGGTTCTCTTTCCAACCTCTTTCCTTCTCCCAAAATGGTGACTTCGCAGCAAATAGCCTCTGTGTCCCCAACCTCAAGGAATTGGAGGAGGAGCCAGGCCAAGCGCCATCAATCTGGCCTTTCCCCACCATTCCCCACCTCTGCATTCACAAGTCTGCCCTCCTAGCTCTGCCCTCACTGTCTGGAACACTTCAGTCCAGTCCCCAGGCAGGGGCGAAGTACTGTGATAGCTTCTGGGAAGCTCAGCTATCTCATATGATGATACCCTTGCCTCAGCAGCAAATCTCTATGAAGCTTCTGAGTCGGCCATCACTACCATTCTCTTCCTAGTAAAGGAGAACCAATCTCGTCTAAAGGATCTCTTTGTCCCACTCTAATTCAACATTTTCCACACTAAACCCTGCAATAACATTTTTTGACTCCAATCCTGACCACCATAGGGGGTAGTGATAACTTTGGGGTATCCTATGGGATACTCACAGTCTATGAGGAATTGATTTATACTAAATCAGTGATACCAATCCTTTCAGCTATGTCTATCATCTTGCACTTACTAGGTTTCTCTGGAGGCTTGCAAACTCCCTGAAAGCAGAAGCAATACCCCTTCAAAGGGAGTTTTCTATCAAACCCAAATGGAATTGCTCTAGTCCCTCGAGCACTTGCACCCTGCCCCCTGAGATTCATACCTTTTGATAGAACTAAGATAATCAAGTCTTACATATACACACTCTCAAACACAGCCACAAAAATGACCTTTTATGTTCTCTCCCTGACAGGTCAATGATTCTCAAACACCAAGGGGCACCAAAATCACCTACAAGGGTTTTTTAAGCATAGTTGCAGTATGTACGGGGTGGGGCCTGAGAATATGCTGGAGCTGTTATTCCGGAGACCTTAATTAGAGAACCACTGCTCTGGCCCTTGCTACTTGAAGTATCATCCCTGGGCGGGCAGGTGCAGCATCACTGAGGCTCATTTTAGGAATGCACGGTCTTAGGACCCACCTAGACCTAGAGATTTAGAAACTACATCTAGACAATACCTTCAGCTGGATGCATATTAAAGTGTAAGAAGCACTGCTCTAGATGAAATCTCCCTTCTTCCTTATTTTATGATCCTTGATACCACCCTCTTTCCTGGACAATAAACCTCATGCCTTAGCCTATATGCATATGCATAGCTATGGAGGCAAGGAGAAAATATGTTTCAGAAACAATTCCCAATACATAAAATAAACTTATTTTCATAATTTTGGTTATCAATCAAAACCTTTTTTCTCCACAATTAACTATGAATTCTTGCTCCCTGTTTTAAGTGAATTAAGTTTTGATGCAAATATGGCATCTTCTATGTTTTTTTCCTTCTGTTTTTCAGTCCTCACCCACAGATATGTTTATTAATTTTAGAGCGAAAGGAAGGGAAAAGAGAGGGAGAGAAACATCAATATGAGATAGAAACATTGATTGGTTGCCTCCCATATGCACCCCAACCAGGGACCAGACCTGCAACCTAGCTGTGTGTCCTGACCTGGAAGCGAATCCACACCTTTTGGTACATGGGATGACACTCCAATCAACTGAGTCACCGGCCAGGGCATTCTATAGGTTTTCTAATTTATTAAAAGTTTTATTTTACCTACTTGAGTAAAGTATTTTTGTTTTGTTTATATTTTTTCAAACTATATTTCATATTAAGTTTATTCTTAGATAGTTAATTTTCTGTCAAATAGAGTGGATCTCTTTTCCATTATGTTTCCTACCATTCATTGTTAGTATATGGTAATTGTTTTTACAGCCATTGTTTTTATTGTTTTTACAGTCATTTTGTAACAAGCACTTAGTGAACAATTTTATGTGTTCCAATGTATATTATTGCTCATTTGTGATTCATTTATACTATTAAAAGGATTTTATATGTTTGTTTTATCAGTGCAGGTTTTTTATGTTTTTGAAAAATGGTAAGAGTGGGGATTTTTTTTCTTTCAAAGATCTCTCAGATTGAATATTTCTGTTATTTTTTGTTCTTATTTTCTAATTTGTTAGTTTCTGATTTTATCTTTATAATTTCTCTCCTGCTTTTCTGGATTTTGTTTTGGGGTGCTATTTCTCATTTATCTGATACTAATAGTATAAACCTCTTCATGTGATAAATCTTCCATGTTCTTTAACTTTTAAACAGTCAGTGGCTTTTGTTTTAGGCATAGTCAAAGCAATATAAACACTGGTTGTACGTTTTATCTAATTGATCAAGTGAAAATTTTTAAACTTTTTTAATGGTATTTCAGGCCATTTGCATGTATTACCAAAGGTGTTAAGCTTGGCATTATACTGTCATCTTGCTGCTTGTTTTATTTTTAAATGTTTAACATTTTTTTTATTTTCTCCATTTAAAAAAAATGGAATCAATTTAGTTTCTTTTACTTCAGTTCTTAAAAAATTGTGTGTATTAGCCCTGGCTGGCGTAGCTCAGTGGACTGAGCACGGGCTCTGAAACAAAGGGCTGCACGTTCGATTCCCAGTCAGGGCACATGCCTGGGTTGCAGGCCAGGTCCCCAGTGGGAGCCACATGAGAGGCAACCACACGATGTTTCTCTCTCTCTTTCTCCCTCCCTTCCCCTCTAAAAATAAATAAATAAAATCTTTTAAAAAGTAATGTGTATATCACTAGACATATTGGGGGATTACTTCATAAGTTATGTAATGTCTAACCCTTAAGCTATGCACCTGAAACTAATGCAAAGTAATGCTGACTTGGGGTGGTAAACACACAATTCAATACATAGATGATGTAGAATTATATACCTTAAACCTATATAATTTTATTAACCAATGTCACCCCAATAAACTCAATTAAAAATAATTAAAATGTTCTTTTTAATTAAAAAATTAAAAAGAAATATAACATTTTAAATTAAATAAATTAACTATAAACTAAATGTGTGGGTTTTTTAAAAGATTTTACTTATTTATTTTTAGAGAGCAAGGGAGGGAGAAAGAGAAGGAAAGAAACATCAGTGTGTGGTTGCCTCTTGCGTGCTCCACACTGGAGGTCTGACCCACAACCCAGGCATGTGCTGTGACTGGGAATCAAATCAGCGACTCCTTGCTTTGCGAGCCAGCACTCAATCCACTGAGCCACACCAACCAAAGCAAATTGTGTGTATTTGAAGTACAATAGTTATAACTTCCCATTTTTAAAGGCCTTATTTAAATCTATATTTCCCTAATTACCCATGTAGAGAATATAATCATATCTATTCATCTGTATCTATGATACAGAAGAAAGTTAGCTTTCTTTTATTTCAAATTACTTCCTGACTTTATTGAATAATTGAACATTTTAGAAGATTTGATTATTTGTTTTATCTTTTTTAATATTAAAATAGAAAATTATAATCATCAGAATTATAGATGTTAAAAATAAACATTGATTAATATAAATCAGCAGATCTAACCAAAGTTACACCATAACAAACTGGGAAGATTGTTGCAGGGTCAATGGAATCATGAGGAAAGAGAGCTAAATCCATATCTCTATAAAAAGCCAAGAAATAATTCTTGAAATAATGAAAAAGTAGAAGTAGCAGTGTATGAATACTATTTAGAGGTGTGGATGCAAATGCCAGAAAAATCAGCTTAAACATAGAAAGGAGTGAAGCATGGAGAGAGAAAGAACTCCATTTTATATAAGAACTGGTAGGACCATTTCATTTCCTAAATTAATATGCTTACATTTATTTTAAATATAAAACTTAAATTAAAAATATATATATTGCACAGGTTACTGCAGTACAAAAATGTTAACTGGTATTGCCTTCCCTATATTCTCTTTTAAAGAGTTCATGATTGTTCTATAATTAGCTATATAAAACAAATACTTTCTAAAATCTCTGCTTTCTTTACATAAAATTTTATTTTACAAGTATTACTTAACTCCATCTAGGTACTGTGCTCACATTTTTATCATTGACAAATATTTCATAAGCATCATATTGCTGGTTATTTTTTTTAATTTTCTGCTTCATCATTCTTGAGCAGAAGTCTTTTCATGCCTAGAATTAGACCAGAGGCAGTGGTGAATGGCTCTCCTAGAGATGGAAAAAAGTCCACACTCTTCTCTAGCAAAGCCACCTTTTTGGAAGGCAAATTTCTTCTAGTTCAGTTCAATTGCCATGCTTTGTACAGTATCAGTTGTACTTCTGACTGGCACCTTTCCTGATGCTGTTACCCACCTTGTTGGAAGCAAACCTCCATCTGCTGCTGCTGACTTTCTGCTCGTTTGTGTCTGGTGTGAAAAACTCGAGCTTACTACTGGCACTTTGATGCTGTTTATCTCTAGAGAAGGGGATTCTCCAGCTTTGCCTCCAAACCTCGCTTTTTTTGAATCCTGCTTGACTTTCCTATATATTTTAAAGCAGAGATAGAAAAGAGGAGCGGTTCATTAATCTTCATAGACTTCCTTTGACCAAGGACGATCTGAATCCTAACAAAAATCATTTATTTAATTGTATACAAGGATCCAAAAGTCATTGTTATTGTGTGACAGAGCAGAAATGTTTTAGGCTGTCACAACTCAAAATAGCCCCTATCCCTGGCCCCAGTTCGACCAGGCTTCTCAGAGGCAAAGATTCTCACATCTGGGGTCAGTTCCTTGGATTTACTCTGTGTTGCAAAATCTGGGTGAGGAGTGAAGTGAAGAGAAAATAAAACAAGAAAAACAAAAAGACAATATCGATTTACGTGTTTAAGAGGAAAAAATTGGATAGTCAGAAAAGAGTCATATCGTAATGGGGTACAGAGCATGGGTCCCCTGAAAATAGGGGAATCCCCGCAAATCTTGCATAAAGGCAGGAGAGGGTTGTGGAATGGTGGCCACAAAGCAGAAAGTATAGCATTTGAGGCACTTTGCATAACAAAGGGAGATTACCCTGCCTTCCTGAAGGAAAAAGTCTGCTATTGCCCAGGGCAAATAGTAGTGATTATGTGAACAAGTCCAGGCAGAGTAACTCTGTAGATTGACTCCTGACATAGCTGTAGGAGTAGAAGGGGGTGGGGAGGGAGGAAACTCCTATAGGCCTGCATGAGCTGTGGGGGTGGGTACCCACCTTGGATGCCTCTATGTAGCTGGGAACTCTTGCCCTGACTAAAGATGGCAGCCGAAAGAGGGTTAAAGACATGGGAGAGCTGACAAAAATGGCAGACACTAACACACCATAGTAAGAGCCAGATGTTCGGCTACACAGGAAGTCCTGAGCTGAGCATTTAAAATTAGGGCAGCTGAGAAACAAGAGGGCAGCCATGAAGTCAGGAGGTCTACCTGGAAGTCTGCCTGGGAGGTCTGCCTGGAGAAGAGGGTGACAGAGCTGGTGGCAGTGCAGGGTACCTGCCTGACGAAGCACACAGAGACGTGAGTGATTCTTGGAGCTGAACTGTGACCAGGAATGCTAAGCTGCATTCTTCTGCTTTTCTGAAGGATGGTACTTCTGAGTGGCATATTCTGAAACTAGTCTGGTCTGGCAGAGGGAAGCAGGGCTATTTGTCTTCGGATGTTTTAAAGAGAGCAGGACTTAAAGGTAGAAATCTGCCATTATTCTAAATCTGTATAACCTTTAAATAATAAACCCTTTTCATTTTTCACCAGACTCTTGCCTTGGGAGTCATGCATCTTGGTGGCGGGCAATCAAACCCCACAGCTGTTCTAGAACACCACTGGCATGTTTTGTAACAATATAACTTGTTATTGGGAAAGTTTCCAGGTTAGGATTTGAGAGCAGGAGAGAGTTTTAAGGAATGAATGGCATCATTGGGAAGAATATAAAGTGTGGTCCTTATTAGGAGGAGGGATTTTGCATTAATCATTGTACTGTGCTGATGATGCCCTCAAAAAGATACAAACATGTCCTAAATTTTGAAACCTGTAACTGTTACCTGATTTGTAATTAAAGTAATGATTTTGAGAGGAGAAGATTATCCTAGATTATCTGGGTGAGCTCTAAATTGCCGTCTGAAGTGTCCTTAAGAGAGAAATAAGATGGACAACAGAAGAGATAGCAAGATGAAGATAGAGGCAGAGACTGGAGTGATTCCATCATAAGCCAAAGAACACCTTCAGTGACAAACACATGGAAGAGTTAAGAAACAGATTCTCTCCCAGAGCCTTCAAATGAAATGGGCCCTGCTGACCTCTTGATTCCAGACCTCTAGCTCCCAGAACTGTGAGAGAGTAAATTTCTGCTCTTTAAGCTACCCAGTGTGTAGTAATTTGCTAAGGCAGCCCTGAGAAATGAAGACAACAATGCATTCATGCCTTGACAATTCTCACAGGAATATGTAAGAATCTTAAGTATGTTAATTATACTTTAGCTACCAAATTGTATTTCTTTAAATACTGTTTAAGGATGGTGCCATGCAAAGTGATTAAGTTGGTACAAAGTGACAGCTCACATTAGCTGAGTGTTTCCTATGTGCAGGTCCATGTCTAGACATTTTTATATACAGTCATTCTTTTCCTCATAAAACAATAATGTGAAGCTTAAAGAGTCTGAGCAATTTTCACAAGATCACAAACCAAGTAGTCAGTGGTAGAGCTGGAATTAAAACCAAGGTCTTCTGAATTGGAAACCCAGGCTCCTAGTGGCCAAAAGCCATCACTCTGCTTTTCATTTCAATTTGCAGCTGAAAAAAGAAGTTCAATGCTCAGATGCCTATCCCTTTTTTATTCAAATCTTCTCTTTTATCAAAGAAATTGAGATGATGTCTTAGTTTGTATAAAAATGAATCTAAAGCCACACACTGACATTGTATCAACACAACTTTTGAGGAACAGATGCCTCCACTATACAGGATCTCCATAGTTGATACCAGAGGCACCCAGTTAAAGCCAGTTGTACCCACTTGCAGCTCACTAAGGTTGAGAGCTTCTTCCCCCCTCCCTAGATCAGTTAGCTCTTAAGTAAAGGACTTACTCTCGTCTTTCTTTGAACCTCACTTATGAACCATGATCTTTCCCACCATAATACTTACATAGCATTTCTGAAGATGATTATTGTCTAAACCGAAACTAAATTGAAACTATAAGTGTGTCCTTTTGATAAATATATAAGGACAAAATGTTCAAAACAGATTGTCCTGGGCAAAATGTCATGTGTTGTCACTCAAGTTATGTATTTAGTTGGCTGAATATTACAATCCTGTCTTTCCTAGGGACTGTGAGTCCTAGAGAACAGGGACATTATTCATTTCTGCTCTTCATTTTACCCCCAATGCCTAATACGGTGTCTAGCACTCACTGAATGCTCAATAAGTCATTGATGAATGAGTAAATCAACCTTGCTAATATAAGTTAGAGAGTTATTTTACATGACGATGAGAGATATGTCTAGTATTCTTATACAACATGATAAAATTCTTTAAGATTCATCAGTAACTACATTGAAAAACACTGAAACTATGGAACAATTTAAATTGTTGAAAATAACCTAAGCCAGGGAAAATGAACACATCCAAAACAGGTTAGCACCAATTCCAGGTTAGCATGACGAGGCCGGTGTTTCTTTGCTTGGGCATAGCACAGACACAGGCGTTTGTTATGGCAAATCAAGCTTTCCTCTGATCCAATTTGATCTTGTTCCTAGAGCCACAGACTGAGTCACCTCAAATATGTAGTCCAATTTATTATAGCACTATACACTGAGAACCCTGCAGCCCAGAATTCTGTAATATATTAAAACACATATTTTCGCTTTTAGAGAAAAAACATATTTTGAAATGCTAGAAAGCCATGAAAATTATCTACCATCATGATGTGAAGAAAGAACTAAAGCTATTGCATGATCCCTACTAAATCAGTGCGTCATTTTACGACCCTCGTCCGTAAGCCAGTATTTCCGTAGAACTCTGACTGTGCTACTTTGTCACCTTAGAAGGGCTTATTCCACTTGCTATTTCTTAAAAATTTAAGCAGATGTTGTCCAAATTTTACATTAGAAAAGAGTAACTATTTCACTACTTACTAATCTATGACTCAGAGGCAGAAATCGGTTGAAATTGTTTCTCATTCACTAACTTGCAAATTTTAGCCTTCTTGACATGCCTGAGCCACATGAAAACACACTGGGCACCACACAAATAGAGGTGAAGATTGTCCGACTGTACATTTGTAATTAGGCTATTAACAAGAATGAAGCGCCAGGTTGTCCTTTTCCTGAGAAAATATGATAAGGGTGGCACAGAAATCTGGCACCCTTACAGTCCCATTATCAGGTCCAGAAAAATCTTGGCTGAACTGAAGCAGAAAAACAATTTACCACATCATCAGTTGAAATAGGATGTTCCAACTCATCCAAAGTCTACTCACTGTACATTTGACTGTCTCCTCCAAGAGGCTTAGAAATCACTCACAGTCAGATAACTCGCTATCCAGAGACAGACTGACAGGCACAATGCAGGCAAGGCAGATGCTTGTACTGATCTAGTTCCAGCCTATTATGGTTGGGCTGCTACACTTCTAAAGGAGTAAAGAGATAAGGAATAAGTATATGGACCAGATCTCAGTTTAGAAAAGTATCCAAGGCATGAAAAATTCTAATTAAATAAAGGATGCTCTCTTTATATATCATACTCTCAAAAGTGCTTTGACAATTTTGAAATGGAAATAGCCTGCCTCCTAATTTCAATATCTGTAAAACACATCTCTTGAATCTTATTTATTAGAAATATTTGTCTATGATTTTATGAATTTTAAAAACACTTTACACCTGTGTTGGTTAATATACTTAATCCTAACAGAACTGAAAGAATGTTAGAAATTAAATATTGATACAGAAAAAGGAGAATCAAAACCCTTGGTCTTCACTTGAAAGGCTTTCTGAAGAGGACGATCCATGGAAAGATACTCAAATATGGAAATCAATCCAGCTGTCAGGAAAAGTTTCACCCTTGTCCTTTAGAAAAGGTTAATAAGAATTTATTATTAATGGCCCTGAACTTACGGTTCCAAATGAAATGTGAGTAATAGTAGGAAGCCGGGTACCTCATTTGAGAAGTAAAAGAATGGTATGAGGTTATTTCCAGGGCAGTAAATGACTATTATCTAATCAGTGCAACACAGAACTGGGAGACACTTTCCTCACTAGATGTATGACAATCAAACCAGAGTTTCTCAAAGACAGCCCTGAAGCACTCAGTCTCTTTGCATCATCAGTGGGCATCTAGACTCCTGGGAAGCTATGAACCAGCGTCTAAGACCCTCCCATGGCGTGGCCAGTTTGATGTGCCATGGTCAGCTGATGGGTAAAACCTTAGTCTGATCTTATTCCAAACAACTCAACTATGTTTGCTTGCAAATTCCATTTTTCTGAATACTCTTCATTAATACTAATATAGATTTCTAGAATAAAAAGTGTCTATTCTGCCGACATCTAATCTTCTACTACTTCATTCCTTTCCAAAGCATACACCTTTCACTCCACATTACCCTAGTGTCATCGTATCTCATGAAAGATTCTGTACTACTTAAGCTATACACCTATCATTTTGCTAGCCATTACTTTTTTTAAAAAGTAATCACTATGGTGGGTGATGTAAGTGATTTCAGATGAAGAGTTTGCGGAGGAATATGAATTTTATTTCTTCTTTCTTCTGCTTACTACATTTTTGTAGATTTATTCATCACCATTGAAACAGAAGGCTGTAATATTCCAGGAGGGGAAAAAAGAGTCTCTGATAATTATAAATGAAATAATGAGCTCTCCCAAACTTTTAGGATCATCTACTTAGAGAATTAACATCTACTAATATTAATGTATATCCTCCCCTACTGAGCTCCTTTACTACAAAGGGGAAGTCATATTCAGAAAATAGCTTTTCCTAAATTAAAAATAAAACTTTCTCCTTAGGATGGGAAGTCTGTGTAATTAAACTATTTTTAACTTGCTTCTTCAGAAGGTCAGTAGAGGATAAAAGTACTAATGTAAAGAAAACTGGCTTTAAGTAATGGTACAGATCCTTTGTATTTGAAACACATAGTACCTTCTGAAAATAGAAAATGTAAACCTTAAAGCAGTATTTTTTCATCATGTATGAAATTATGGGATAAGGTTTTTATTTTTGATTAGTCAGAAAGTCAAAGGAGAATACGTCAGTCTAATTTCCACACCTATGTCACATCAGTTGGCAGGGAGTTCCCAAAGGTTTGACTTCCCACGGTCTCTGTGGCAGCCATGTAATTGCTTGCTGCTGTCTGTAAATGGGACCTCCAAAGTCACATGTGCTTTATCAAGACGGGGCCTCTTCATGCTGAGCTGCTGTCCACTCAGGACCAGCCCTACATTGCCAAAAATATCTATTCTAAGACAAATAATATAAAAGAATGTGCCAAATTTCTTCAAAAGGATGATCGAAGCTTGCATCTCACTAAGCCTTACTTCTTTGTTTTTTTCATTCCTGATACAACAAGAAGTTCATCCCTCCTTCACAAACAAATCTAAACACTCTTCCAAACTGACCCAGGTTCTGCCCTTCCCTGCGGTTCCTTCTTCCACTGGGCTACACTGTTTTCTCAACCTCCTCCCTGAACTTCCCTTCATTTTCTTATGCTTGAAGCCTGGCTGTCCATAAAAAAATCTATTTGTCCTTCAGCAAATAGACTTCATGACTTCCTTTCTTTCACACTCCCATACTATAGCACTTGGGACTGTGTTCCTAATTTCTCTTCTTCTTCCTGATAATTGGCATTTTATTCTTCCTCTAAAGCTCTAGCTTCCGGGAAGGATGTCAACCCCTTCACCACTAGTCTTCCTTGTTGTACTTCTATGCTGACCTCAGGTCACCTCTCTCATTTTTTGACTCTTTTAGCACCTGAATGATACTCTTCCTCTGCTTGTCATCATCCTTCTAAGAGTACCCTGCCAACTCTTCACCTCCAGCAGTCTGACATTCTACCCCATCTCGGCCCCAACTGTTATTATCAAAAGCACATTCCCCAGTAAAATACCAATATCTAGCATTTCACTTTCTGGCCAAAATCCCCCATCTTTCTAGTTTACTTATTTTTAGTACCCTCACATCCATCTTCATCCTCATTGATACCTCCAATCATTTGACAGTCTTCACTTCTATTAGTTTTCTATTGCTGCTAACAAATTACCACAGATTTACCGGCTTGAAATAACACCTGCATGTTATCTCTTTCTATAGTCATAAATCGAGGCCCAGTGTGGCTCAGCTGGTTCTCTGCTTAGAATCACACAGATCCAAAGCAAGGATCTGGCAGGGCTTCCTTTCTGAAGTCTTCGAGGATGATTCCACTTCCAACCTCTTTCAGGTTGCTAGTAGAGTTCAGTTCCATTCAATTGTAAAACTGAGGCCTCCTTTCCTTGCTTGATGTTAGCAGGGGTTATTCTCAGCTTCTGGAAGCCACTCATATTCTGTGGCTTATGAACCACTCCATCTTCAAAGCCAGCGACAGCAGGTTGAGTCCTTCTCATTTTTCCAATCTTTTCCACTTCTGCTGTGCTTTATTTTTCCTCTGATTCCAGCGGAGAAGTTTCTTCACCTTTTAGGGTTACTGTGATTAGTTTCAGGCCACCGGATAACCCAGAAAGATCTCTCCACCTCAAGATCTATAACCATAATTACATCTCAAAGTCCGTTCTGTTGTATAACATAAAATTTCCACAAATTCTGGGAGTAAGGTTGTGGAATGTCTTTGAGAGATCATTATTATGCCTTCCCCACCACTTTTCACTACAGAGAATCCCCCTCATCTCCTCTCCTTTCCTTTCTTATCCAGTTTTAGATTTTATGAAACATCACTATAATCTCCTCCTTAATAAACTTTCTCTATCATTTATCTCTTTCCCTCTATCTTATTTGCCTGAAAAAATCCTATTTTGGCTAAGCTCAGGTCTACTCCAATTCTACACCTCTAACAAACTGAACATGGCTGGAGAAAAGCATATGAGAATTAACAGTACATATCTCATTTCAGCCCAGTGCTGACATCCACCCTCTGTGTATGAGTTGTAACTCCAGTTTTCCGCTCTTCAAGACACCCCTTTCCCATCATTTCTACTCTGCCCAAACTTCCAACACTCTCTTCCCCATTCCTTCTCTGCAGATGATCTTGTTTCTAATTTCACTGGCAAAAAGGGGAAATACTCTCATACTCCCACCACTACATTTACTCTGTAGCTCATGTATTTAACTTCCATTATATTTGACAATTTTTTTCTTCTCTTCTTTTATCTAAGATCACAAGTACATTAAATCAACTACATGGGTGGGCAAAAGTAGGTTTACAGTTGTTCATCTAGAAATAATGCAAATAAATAGTACAATAACTAATACAGGAACAAACTCTGTTTCACATACAATTGCAAACCTACTTTTGCCTATCCCTGTATTCAGTTATTTATTTTCAAGATGCTAGCTTATGTAGTTAGCATCAATCCCTTTCCCAGATCATTAATTTCCCATTCTTCTATAACACACCAATCAGAATGAAGCATGGCACATTATCGCCCATCTTAATATCTGCCCCTAGCCACCTCAGTTTTTTTGCTCCCATTTATAGAAAAATTTATCAAAAGAGTTTTCTGTGCCATCTCTTCTCCACTTCTTAAGTCATTGTAATCAGGCTAATGTCTCTGTTCTTTCATTGAAACCCTTCTTTTCTTCATCACCAACAACCTATATCTTTTTTAAAAATTTTTAAAAGATTTTATTTATTTATTTTTAGAGGGGAAGGGAGAGAGAAAGATAGTGAGAGAAACACCAATGTGTGGTTGCCCCTCATCAGACCCCCACTGGGGACCTGGCCCGCAACCCAGGCATGTGCCCTGACTGGGAATCGAACCAGCAACCTCTTGCTTTGTAGGTCATCACTCAATCCACTGAGCCACACCAGCCAGGTCCAACCTCTATCTTTTTAAATTCAATGGTTAATTCTTTGTTCTCACTATACCCAACTTCTTGGCAGCAACTAACATTGAGAACGACTTTCTCCTTGAAACACTTTCTTCATGTGGCTTCCAGGACACATTTCCCACAGTTTTCCTGGTATATCACTCTTTTTACTCCCACAGTGTGGATACCTCTCTTGTCCTCAGCCTCTACCTATTGGAGAGGCCCACCTCTCAGCAGTCCTGGTTCCTCTATTGTCTATAAATTTATTCTCTAGCTAATCTCATTTACTATCATGGTTTTAAATAACATCTACATGTGATAACTCACAAATCTCCAGGCCCATCTTTTCCTTAATTAAATATCCAACACACTTCTCTCTACATAATTGGCATTCCAAACTTAACAAAATCAAAACCAAACTCTTGACTTTATCCCCTGTGACGGAGGCAACTAGTACTTTTCAAATACTCATTATCTCTTTCCCTTAGTAAAAATCTCTAATTTTTAGCAGGGTATATGGCTACCTAGAATCAAGATTATATTTCTCAGCATTCCTTGAAGTTAGATGTGGTCATGTTACTAAGGTCAGGCCAATGGAACGTAAGTAGAAAGGTCATATAAAATTTCTGGAAAGCGCCATCTGCAATTTCTGGAAGTTGCCCTTAGAGGGAAGGATACCTCTGTTGCCCCTGGCCATGCCAACCCTCAAAATATAGCACATTTCTCCCCAGATAGGAACTTTATGACTGGCTTATACTGGCACATGGAGAGGAAGTTATGTCTGAATACTGCCTCCTGACTTGAACAGTTAAGCTTTTCTTGGCATGGTAAAAGAGTATTAACTAGTTTGTCATTCAATTATGCCCCTTCTCTCCCTTCAACCAACAATAACCCATTAACCTGGATCAAATATAAAGTATACTGTGTTTTTAAAAAATTCTAAAATTGGGATTTTAAGCAGAAGTAGAACCATAATTTCACCTTTAGTTTAGGGCTCTCATTCCATTCCCTGTCAGTCTATCACTCTGTAAACATCTTAGAGAGTTCACTGTGTACAGAGCATTGGCTTGAGAACAGGGCCCCTTACTTCAGTGTGTATCCTGGAGTAGCTAAGCACAGAGTGAAAGTCATCCAACCTGGGAGTTACAAGGGCATGCATATACCCTATTCATCTGTGGATTTAGTCCTGGAATAAGAAGTTAACCAATTCCTGATGCTCAAAGAAGGTATCACGCATTACTCCCACATGTATCTACAAATCGAACATTCCACTATATGTCTTCCACATCTCTGGGGCATAGATATAAACTGGATATCTTTCTTTATGGACCATATTAAGGATATAACTGATTAATTGACTTTATTCATTAGCTTTTGCAATAATATAGAATTCTGCATGTACATTTCCATGTGCTAATCTTATGCTACCCTTTATTATTTCATTGTGGCCTTTTCATATTGCTCATTCCCATCATTATTTATTATGTTCTTTTGTAATGACCATATTTTTGTGGATCACTTAAAATTTTTGTGCAATAAGGTGAAATGATTATACAAATAAAATAAAAATCTTGTTTCAGCAGGAAGTAGTGATGTGAATTCAGTGCTGATAATCCATTTTTAGGCAACTTGACTCTTCCTTACCACACAAGTAAGGTTCTAATTTCAGGAATGCTGCCTTTGCTTAAATTTAATTGACTATGCACCGTCATCCTTTTATATTAATCTCTGCTTTTTAAATGTGTTTTAAAATAGCTAACTGATTGCACTATTGAGACAGAGACCTGCTATCTTGAATAGGCACTTCATAAATCAATCACTTCTGGACTTTTCAGGCCATCAACAATCATTTTCTCATATAGAAAAGCAAATAAGCCTTGCCAAATCCTTTCATAAGTAAAGGTTGAAATTATTCAGAACAGATGAGGTTCAATTTGAACAAGACTGGCATAAACAGAGAAAGCTAGAAGGGTGATATGAGAAATCAGCTAAGAGGATATGAAGTGATAGTATCATGTTATATGTTGTGTAAATAATAAAAAATTATTCAAAAGAAACTATGCAATAAATATGCATAGTTAGTATGCTGTTTCCTTTATGAGTAGAGTTATTGATGAGGCTGGGCATTTTGAATATTCAAGGATGACTTTTAAACTTTATTTGAATTAAAAGAAACAGGAGCAAATGAAAGAACTACCTATGTCTTCTTTTCACTCGGACCTAATGTTATCACAGAGAAAGAAAGAAAGAGAATACTCATCCATCATTCTTTTCCTTTTATTTTTATATGATATTATCTAGTCATAATTCCCACATACTTCAAAGATTATGTATCAGTATTTTTACACCTTTCAGGTATTAGAAAGTCAAGCATGGTCTACATTCTGTGCACACAATGTTAACTGATGTGGGAGAGTAGCACAATCGTGACTTCATTCATATGGTAATTTCTATACAATACAGACACTTTCCAGGGCAGCTCAAAATCCAGCAACTCAAATAATTATGCAGAGGAAATAGGCTTCAGGTACATCATTTATTTTGAAAACAGAAAGCAGGATCACTGGATGAACTTAATGCCTTAGGTGAGTGATTAATTTAGATTATAATAACTCAAGTGAAATTTCTCTGCTCGTCGTAAACAGCGATTCCATTCATGTGGTAGCTATGCATTACATCAACTTGGCTAAGCTGATCTACATCTCCAAGAAATTTTTGTCCTGTGTGCTTCCCATTAGGTTAGGGTGGGCCACAGAGATTGTTGTGGGAGGTATGATTGGACCAAGTGAAGAGCCCCATTGTGTAGGTCACACACATTACTGTTGATTGGCACACTCATTTTATTGGTGTGAGGTAGTAGCTAAGCCTGCAAGTGTTCCACACACATCTGGATTAACCCCTTAGCTTCTCTAGTTTTTGGGTCAAGTGTGTGTGTTTAGGTCCTTGGCAAAGAGCGCCAGCTTCTGTAGGACCTCCACACTACCACAGGTAGAGACAACAGAGCCTGGCAGATGTTTCAATCCATCTCTACGGACTACAGCTCTTGTTTGCAGGTTTTCGCTCACTCTTAAACTCTTCCACCTTACATCCATCTTCCCTCACAACCCCTGCCTTGTGAGCTTTGAGGTTCAGACTGAAATAGGAAGATAAGAACCTTAACATAATTGCTTAACCAGCTCAAAAATTGTGTAGGATCAAGTCCCCATAACAAACTCAAGTCGCTTAGTACCTATGTATGTACAGGTACTCGTGTTTCTGCTTCTCTAATTGAGCCTTGCTGATAAATCACAATCATATGTGTGTGTGTACATATATATATATATATATATATACATAATACCATACAGACACACATTTAACACAAGGGTTCTCTCTAATTCCATAGCCCAGTATACATGGGTCAGCTTGCCTAGAAGGAGGGAAACATCACTTATTTTAAGATGCAAAGCATAAATGCAACTATTCTGTGGTTCTTAATTGCTTAATTGCCCCATTTTCTCCTTGTAAACCTTAAACAGTTCCGATCTAAATTGTGTGGTGAGCATTAAACTCCTATCAACACACTGCATAATTTAGGATTGTAAACACTCCCTCACTCCTTGATTCTCTTTTCTCCTGCATTGGCCCCACAGAGATCTAGCTCACCGTCACTCCTTGACAGAAAAATGGAAATTTGTGCAGATTCCTTTTTGCAATAGGAAATGTTAAGTTTTGTGATTCATAAAACTATATGTGTAAGATTTGTTGACTTTATTGTATCTAAATTATTTCTCATTTTTTAAAAAAGGAGACCCATGTTTTATGTTGCAGTAACTGTGGCAGCATGTATTTTATTATAAAGAAGCCCTGGAAAAGCAGGGTCAGGACCAAGGAGCCAAGATCACAGTTTCACATAAATTAGGCCTCAAAGTATATTTGCTAATCGCACACAATATGAAAAAAATAACCATATCATTTTTACAAAAGTCACGACTGTATTGGCTTCTAATACAATCAATATGTGTTCATTATAAAAAGAATAAATTCAAGCAAGTCAAGAAATTTTTTCAAAGAAGGAAATGCCTCCACCCAGCAAAACTCAGTAACGGGAAACTTCATTCTTGAGATCTCTCTCATTGCATAGACACATACACACAAAAGTAGCTAACTAAATAACTAAACAGAGAGAGAGAAAACAGTATGTGACAAGGGTTTCCTACTGTAGTTGTATAAAGAGCACTGGCTTTGCTTGAGTGCAAATCCTCCCCAGCCTCCAGTGAATTGAGCAAGTTAAATAATCTTTTTGTATCTCAGTTTTCTCATAAGTAAAAATCTGGAAAAAATAGAAGCTTTTCAATGGTTATTTTATAAGAATTAAATTAATTATTTTCCCTGGCTGGTGTGGCTCATTGGATTGAATGCCAGTCCGGGAATGAAAGGGTTGCCGGTTTGATTCCAGGTCTACGGCACACGCCTGGGTTGCGGGCCAGGTCCCCAGTGGGGGACACACGAGAGGCAACCACACATTGATGTTTCTCTCCTGCTCTTTCTCCTTCCCTTCCTCTCCTCTAAAAATAAATAAATAAAATCTTTTTTAAAAAGAATTAAATTATTAGATGAAAGACACTGAGAATATATGAATAATACATGTTATTATTTTGCAGATAAATATATTTTATTCTATTAAACTTTAATAGAGGAAAAAGAAACTGAAGAAATGGCTGATTAATGTTTCTTCAACACTAGTTCCTAAAGATTTCTATAACCAAGAAGAGAACTTCTAAAATATATCAACATGCTATTTTGGGGTATTTCTACTTAGACAGCATTGCTGTTAACTTGTGAGCAAGAAAAAAAAGGGTAAGATATGAAGATAAGCACTAATATTATTATACTCATATGTTAATTATATTATTATAATACAATTATATATTTTATTTTAATGTTTACATTATTTTAGAGTATATATAATTTTATTTTGTCAAGATTTACAAGATATTTTTTCTGTTCTGTATTAATAATTCTCCCAATTAATTATGGCACATATTTAAGTAGATCCAATGGTCATGACCAGTTATTTTATTGTTACTTTTTTATTTCTAGCCTATCTATTTGGGTTCATCTCTTGATGGGTTGAATTTCAGTTTATTTATTTTTTTCCTAAAATAATTTGGGAGTTATATAATATATCTCCTCAGTTCTTCCATGTTTGAGATGCTTTTCTATTGCCTTAATTACAAAATATTTAGCTGAATATAAATAATATTCTTTGATCACAATTCTTCTTTAGAAATCTGTAAATGGCCATTGTCTTCTGACATTGACTGAGCTTGGAGAAGAGTGACAGCAGCTATTATACAAGGACATTATTTTTTATCATTGTGCTTATTTTTTTGGTTCATTTATTGACTTCTCTACTACAAGAATACCGATTTTTTTTTTTTTTCGGTCTGTATCTGTTACTGTCTCCAGCATCACTTTGATATGCTTGCTTTTTATGCCTTCTCCTTTCACTGATCATCATTCCTCTATGTCAGCGATTTACTTGTAGCTACTTATTCTAGTTTTGCTGTTTCTGATTTATTTATCAGATCAAAAATGGAGTTTGCCAATATTGTACTATTTTCTTTCTCTTATTCTTCAATCTCACTATGTTTTTCACTCTATTGTTTAAAACCTGGTTCTTGTTTTACAGAATTTACATAAGTGGGGACCCCCAAAATGGAATTACCTTCAGGAGAGTGGGTCCCTCCCTTGTAGTACGTGCTTCCCCGACTAGGTGAGTGTTCTAGGAACCCATCTATATCATTGTACCAGCTGGCATTGTTGTGAGAGGCTGCGTTCGTCTTCGGTGAATTTTCTGAAGACTCTTTCAACATGTTGGCTCATTTCCTGATGGGTGATTTATGAGTGCACCTGCCCATAGAGTGTTGAGCAGTTTTTAACCAACAATGGCATGACCCCTGTGCCCCACTCTCCCTATTGATCCAATCTTACCCTGACTTTTCTTTTGTTTCCCAGATGACAAAAGTCCTCAAAGAGAAATGTTTGCCAATGTAGAGGAGGGGAAACAAAAAACAGCAGAAGCACTGATAAACATCAAAATGGACATGTTCAAAAACTGTTTTGAGCAGTGAGAAAAAATGTCTCAATAGGTATTGCGTCAAATGGAGAGTACTTTGAATGTGACTGAAGTTTAAACATGCACGACTAAACACACAATTTTTCATTAAAAAATTCTGGATTTGGGGCATCCTCCTGTTATGTCTATCTATCTATCTATCATCTTTTTTGTTATAGTGTGTTTGCATAGTCTCCCATATCAGTGCTTCAATCAATATAACTGGGCAGCTCTTCCCAAAAAGAAGTAGAATCTACTTTCCCACTCCTTAACTTCTGACAGGACTTTTGGCTTTTTTGGTCAAATGAATGTGGTACTTTTTTTCAAAGACTAGCCTCAAGAAGCTTCATACACTTCTAGTTCTTCGCTTCTACCTCTGTCCAGACATAATGTAAACAAGACTGGGCTAACCTGCGGGGGACGAGAGGCCACATGGAGTCAGCTAATCAGTCCCAGCCGAACAATCCAAGACCAGTCCATCCCCAAATGATCTGGCAGCTGACTACAAACTGAGGTCTGAGCACAGCTGAAGCCAGAGCTGCCAGCCTGACCACAGGCCAATTTGCTAAGCTGCACAACTATGAATTAAATAAAAGCTTGTTATTTGAAGCTTCTAAGTTATGGTGGTTTCTAATGGGTCAGAATATAACTGATACGGGCTCCACAGTTTTTCTTCCCATCCTTCTGTGACTTGAACATTGGCATCTTTATTCAGAACTCCTGTTTTCTCTAATGTAGTTGAGTGAATTCTTTTCTATACTTCCTTCTTTACCTGGGATAATTAGTCCCTTCTACAACCCATGGTTCCCCCACACTTTTGTAGGAGTGCTGACTACTACTCCTTGTCTATTTTGCTGAAGCCTCAGGGCATGGAGATGGGGGAGCGTTCAGCTGGGAGGACATTCAGCATTTTCTGGGTTTCCAAACTTATTCCATCCTCTGAAATGCAAAAAGTGTTTCATATCGCGGCCCTGCTCCCATTGTGAAGGTCTTATCTCACTCTCACGGGTTCCAGCTCATTCTCCTAACACTGAGACCTTTTGGCACTGGTTTGTCGGAGCTAGATAGAAATGTCTACTTAATTTCTTTTTTCACTTTCAAATATTTTTCCAGGCTTTTCACCAGGTCTTAAAAGACTGTTTCTCTCCAAATTGGTCATTAGTAAAATTTTTCAGTTTCATTATATATGTTTATTTCTACCCTTTAGAAAAAAAGATATTAGGATTTAGGAGCTAGACTATATCACACCAAAATTTTATTTCCCTTTCCTTAGTTGCCACTTTCTAAAGTTTATGGCCTGACATTATACCTATGTTCCTTCATTTTTGACCATTTTCAATTTGAAGATAATTTTTCCCACCAATTTTTATTTATTTTTATGTATAAAGTTGGGAGTTTATTTTATCTGTAAGTTGGTAACACACATATCATGTTACACAAGATTGTACGTAGTAACATCACAACATCCCATTATCCTATAAAGAAGTAAAACATACAAAACTCTTCATAAGCCTGAAAAGGTGACACTGTCACTTTAATTGTGTGGTTCCTACTGCCCTAAAGATTGTTTCCACTTACAAGATTGTTGAAAGCCTTGCAATTTCTAACTAGGTGACTGATAACACTTAAAACAAGTGTTCACCATTGGAGAGGTCTAAAATCCACACAAAATTAGGATGAACTGTTCTAGGAAGCCAGCTTGAGGCATAAAGGATTCTGAAACCTACCCAGGTCTTTTTCTTTGTTCTAGCCAGAACCCTGAATGATGAATAACTTGTTCTCTGAGGCCAGATGCTTTCTGTGCTTCCTTTGTCCTCCTGTTTAAAAAGCCTTCATTTTGGAGAATCCCTCATATCCTGCCTTTTTTTCCCCTCAAAGCAGAGACACTCACTTTCAGCTGAACAGCCTTGTTTTTGCAGTTCATTTCGTGGTTGAGGATATAGTAAGTTAGCGACCTCCATTCCCCTATCTGCTATGTACAGTTTATTTAATTTAGTTTTTTATATAAAACTGGTGTGAACTGGAAGAAGGCAGAGAAAGTGTTAAAGAGTACTGCTGGGCCCCCACCTTAGAATCTCCAAATGCTTGTAGAACTTATACAAATCAAGAGGAGAAAGACTTCAAATGGAACCCTGAAGAGAAACATCAAAAGCTCACTCTTTTCTGTCTCTCAGTGATTTATTTTTACTATTATATTTTATAGGTTTCTATGGTAAAGGGATAAAATTGGAAAGGATTTTGGGAAAATATTATAATATAGGTATAAAGTAATATATAAATTCTCTGTGAAGTTTGCCCTTTCGAATCAAACCCAAATTGTCACATTGCCTATTCTTGTGTTGTCTCAGTTGGAGAGCACACGAATGATCCCTAGGATCTTAGAGAAGCTTTCATAAAAGAGAAGATAGGGTAACATTAAGATTCAAGGGCTTATACCACCATCCATGCATTATTTCTAAAAAAATCAATGTTACAGTTTACTATAATAATAGTAACCATCCTAAACAGAGGAATGAATATATTGCCATCATAATCATTAAAAGGAGAGAGGAAAAATGTGAAAGTAATGTAAATAAAAGAATTTTCTAATTATTCTTCCTTCTTGTTCAATACACTACTTAACTGCAAAGGTAGCTGTAGGATATTTCAGTTAGTTTTAGGTAGCCCCTTACATGCAGTGTGGTCTGCTGTTGTTCCAAATAGCTTTCCCTCTCCCATCGAAGGGTTGGTGGGTACAACCCAAAACTTGGGCAATCAGATTCTTCTCTACCCTAAAGAGATCATTTAAATCTTAAGTATAAAGACTGAAATCAGTTGGCTTTCATCATCCCAAAGATGAAATCATGAAACATGTTTCACCTGGGGAGTTTTAAAAATTATTGATGCTTTTGTCCACCCCAAAGACCCTAATTTAATTGTCTGGAGGGTGGCCTGAGCATCGGGATTTTTAAAAATTCCCCAGGTTATTTTGAAGTAGCAAGAACTGAGAATAACTTTTCTAGGTCATAAGAGACCCAGTTAGTGCCTGATACCTTGATCTATGAAATGCCCTGACTCATATTTTTTCAAAAGCTGATTATTCAGCTTTTTTAAAACACTGTGAACTGTAACACCTTATAAGATTCCATAAATATTGCCTACATTAGCCAAAGTCTGTTTCTCTTACTTGCAACCAAAGAACCTTGTTATAGCGATGAAGATTGAATGTATGATGTTAGCTTTTTGAAAAATATCTTCCTAATAACACTTCCATTGAAACTCTCCTCTACCATTCACAGAACCACCATAAATGGTTACACAGAATATTTACTACCCAAGGCCATTGGCCAAAAAGGTAGTAGGGGCTATCATTTAGCCTAAAATCTTCTTGCCAAGTCATGTACTCTGTCAACAGATTGCATCTGCCCAAAGGAAAAGAACACTCTTTTTAAAATATTTATACAAAGGCAATATCCAGTTTTCAACCCATAAACCCATGGAACTAATCTGCGAAAAGGGAGTGTCTTTATCTATTTTGCACAAAGAAGACATATAGGTAGCATTCCTGACTATTCTCTTTCTGACATTATCGATCACTTTCTCTTGTAAACTTCAACATTTATTTTATCCACTTAAAGACCCTATCAATCAAAAGACTGATAAGAAAAAAACAAGGTATTGTTTACTTGGCTGAAAAATATTAAAACTTTTCATGGAATTCAGATTTTTTTTAAGTAGCATTTATTAAAACTAAAATTTTGCTTTCAAATGACTTGGCATGATTGGACAGTTTCAACATATTTAACCAACTGACAGATGCAAGTTTGAATATATTCTCCTAATGAGTTTCTCATACCAAAAATTGTAACTTGCCTTATCATGAAAACAGAAGATTCTTAACCATAATATGTATTTCACACCCAGCCTGAACTGAGAGATGCAACTTAAAGTATTTCAGAGATTAATGATTATCAGCTTTTGCCTGCATTAGATTTTATATTATTGACACATATGATTTTATTAATAATTTCTACATGAGGGTAATTTTCCTTTTATAATTTAAAATGGCCAACAAAAGTTTTCCTTTAGTTTCTTTATTTGATTTAAATTTATATTTTATTAATCTCTCATTATAAAACTTTACCAGATTAAACTGTTTTTATAAGTTGACTTGAGATTACCAAACAATCAAAACATTTTTCCATCACAAAGTTACTTTGTTATTTGAGTAGATCAGCATGGAGTGTGTTCCTTTTAGTTTAATGTTGATTAAATCTTGCACAGAGTTCACTGACATCTAAGAGAAGGAAATATATCAATCAAAAGAGTAGCGTTTTGTCTCCAAGATATGGAAGTAGTCTAGTGTCCATCAGTAGATGAGTAGAAAAAATATTTTGGGACATTATACAATGTAATACTACTCAGCCATAAAAAAATGAAAATTTTACATTTTGTGACAGCATGTATGAACCTGGAAAACATTATGCAAAGTGAAATAAGCCAGTCAGAGAAAGACAAACACCACATGATTTCACTCATATGAGGAATGTAATGAACGAACTGAACTAACAAGGAAAATAGAGACAGACTCATAGAGAGCAGGATGGCAGCTATTGTGGTGGGGGGAAGTGAGAGGGTACAGGGATTGAGCAAAAGGAAAAGGGACTCATGGATGTGAAAAACATAGCAGTGATTGAGAGGGGTAGAGGGTATAAGGGGGCCAAATGGTAATGGTAAAAAGACAACAAAAGATTAAAAAGAAAAGAATAGTTCATGTTTCCATCAACTATATGGGAAATACAAGGTCAAAATAACTGAATCCATGGATTTAAGCCTTAGACTAGTCTGTGGTTTTATAGAACCCCATACGAGAGTCTTTAAAATATAGGAGGGAGGACATCACTCCTAAAATATAGAGCAACCATCACTCAGAACCATCAGAAATCGAGTTGAATGGAAGTCTGACAACTATGGAAGTAAAGGAAACACATCCATTCAGGCTGGTATGAGGGGTGGAGACGGAACAGGCTAGTCCCACATCCACATGTGGTGGATAAAAATTCGGGAAGGGTGTCTTGGGAGCAGGGAGTCCCAGCCCCACACCAGGCGCCCCAGCCCAACATTCCAGTGCCAGGAAGTTAAGTCCCCTGGCACTGGCAAACGCCAGCAAAGGTTGAGTGGGTGGAAGAAACTTACGGAGTCTCGAGCAGTTCCCCTTAAGAACCCACATACAGACTTACTTCTTCTGAGATCCAGCACTGGGGTAGCAGTTTGAAAGGTACCTGTGGCATACAGGAAGAAAGTGAAGTATCTGGCATCAAGGTGGGAGCTGAGGGACAGCTTTGTCCCAAACTGAAAGCCTGGCAGAGGCCATGGTCACTTTTCTGAGCCCTCCTCCCACAAGGAAGATGCAACCTCAGATGCTCAGCTAACTGGGGAAAGGAAACCTGTAAGATCTAAATAAACAAAAGGATAAAAATAAGATATATTTGGAAGTCATAATATTTGTTCACTAACGCACTCAGGAATTATCAAGGGTTTACATAGTAAAACATTGAGGATCTACAAAGAGATTGTAGTGTTCACCCCCTAAAATAAACATTAAGAATCTCTGGCCAAGTGAGACTTTATCTTTTAGTATAGATGGCATGAAGTTCTGTTTATGATGAATAGGCTGAGTTTGCTAACATGTGCTAGGATACCAGGAGATTAGGAGAGAAGCCTCCCCAGGCCCTTATGGTGAAAAGATAGGTCTAAATTAATCATTATGGACTTATTATCCTTGCCAGCAAATGGCTTAGGAATGAAAATGTAAATAAGACCTGGCTGTTAAATATGAATTTCTCGATGAACTTGAGGGCAATTTTTGCAGTCAGAAAAAAAAACTATTCATGCATTTACCTAGATTTTTAAAAGTTAAAATTCATATTATTAAAGTCACATATTTTAAAAACCACTTCTCTTTAAGCTTTCAGCTTATAGATTTATTATAATTCTATTAATAACCTAGGAGGTTTTAATAATTGGTTTTAAAGGCCCTTTGATTCATGTTTGGTACCATTTACAAAATAGCTAAACAACCTCAAAAATTTCAATCTGTATTTATAATTTAATGCATTAAAATTTTAAAGTGCTTAAATTATTTTACTTAATGTAAACTTTTTGTGTTTAAAAATAACTTTTACATTTAAAAAATAAACTTATTTGCATGACGAATCATATATTCTCATAAACACTTTAATATTGTAATAAACCTAGTTAGATTTTAATGCAAAACACAGATGAAATTGATAATTTTATAGTTTAAATGGGAATAACGCAGCTGACTTATAAGTATACTCAACTCAATCTCTTAAAATTACATTTATATACCATCAATTATATGATATCATGGTTTGATTTTGCTCAATTTTTGACACTGAATTCTCGACCTCCCCAGGGTATAAAGATGCGTAACTACTTAGGTAATAGTTATGTCATCACAAGCAATTCGAGGCATAACTTCTCCATCAGTTGTGACTTCTTAGCAAAGATATATTTTAGCTGAGTCGCCGTTTTTGTTTTTGGTTTTTAACAAGCCCCGATAGAGTATCCTGGGTTCTCTCTCAAGCCTAAAACAAGGATTTTATACCTAGCAGAGCAGTTGCTCTCAGTGCCTTAATGTCATCAGAATCTCTGTCTCCAGGTTACATACATGTTAATGACGTGATTGTATGTGGCATTTCTAGCTCCCAAGATGTGAAAAGGCATATTTTGTCAGTCTAACCTTAAAGATGATTAAACTTGATACAATCTGATCTTCCTTCTCTTTATCAGTTCCTTAACTTTAAGGACCATACCCCTTTCATGATATAAAATAATTTCTAATCGAATCCCAGAGATCTCTCATGGTTTTAGTCAAGACATTGCCAACCAAGATCATTAGGCTGATGCTGACCCATGGCTCCGGATGGGAGCTGGATGTGGGCTTTGGCAAAAGGAAGAGATATGTACAGGAGAGAAATGATTTTTTGTTAGCTGAGTATTTCCCTGTCTCATGCGGCACTTTTTCGTTAGCTGAGTATTTCCCTGTCTCATGGGGCACCCTGTCTCATGGGGCACCCCAAGAGCCTTTCTGTGACTTTGAGAAAGCAAGTCTAAAACCTAGCAGACATGCCAAAGTTGACAGAACCAAATCTGAGGCATCTACCCCTAAGCTTCTTATTGTATGAGATAACAGACGACCTTTCATTCAGCACTTTGAGTTGGATTTTGTGCCACTTACAGCCAAATCACCCTTACTAATAAAGTAATCCATAAGACTTCCATATAATCAACAAGTTAAGAAGGTACAGGGAAACACACTGGCAAACACCACACAGACATGCCTCATTTTATGGCTCTTTGCTTTGTTGTGCTGTGTGGGTATTGCTTTTTTATCCTTTTCTTTTCTTTTCTTTGCAAATTGAAGGTAAGACCCTCTGCCAGCAAAAAGATTATGACTTGCTGAAATCTCAGATGATGGTTAGCATTTCTTAGAAATAAAGTATTTTTTAATTAAGGTAGGTACATTGTTTTCTGAAGACAATGCTATTGCACACTTAATAGACTAGAGTATAATATAAGAATAATTTATACATGCACTGGGAAGCCAAAAAAAATTGTAACCCACTTTACTGCTATGCTTGCTTCATTGCACAGTCTGGAACCAAACCTGCAATATCTCTGAGGTATGCCTGTGTCTCAAATAACACTACTAGTTTTCCACGCGTACATATGTTTCAAATGCAGAGGATTTGTGTAGAATAGATCCTATGCAAAAACATCCTCACAGCATTTCTTAGATAGTTAAGCAAAAATAATGAAAATAATATAAACAGGTAGAATCTAAACAGGTTCTATCAACAGTATCTCAGACTAAATACATGAGCAAATGGTTAGTTAAATTACTATGTGTTCTGGTTATCTATGACTGCATAACAAACTACCCCCAAACTCAGTGGCCTAACACATCAGCAACATTTATTTAACTCATGAAGCTGGAACGTAGGCAGTGATCAGCAGGGACAGCTGGTCTCGGCTGCACTCAGCATCAGCTGGGGCCACTTGAAGGCAGGAGGCTGCATGTACTCGCCCACATACTCAGCATTATGGGAGAACTCAAACATCTGGAGCTGGCACAGCTCGGGTTCCTCAGGCTCTCTCTACCTCCACAAACTCTCTGCGTAGGGTCTTCCCGGCACGGTGGCTTCGGAGTAGTTGGACTTCTTACAAACTGTGTTCCGAAAGGGAGCAATACATTGCTTTCATGACCGAGCCTAGGAAATCACATAGCTTCACTTCCACCACATTCTATTCAGCATCAGAGTCACACAGGCCTCCTTGAGTTCAAAGAGATGGAGGTACACTTGATCTCTTGATAGAGGAGTGACAAAAATTATGTGGGACCAGTAACATGCATGCACCCGTTTTGGATACAGTCTACCACACTGTGACATCCTGACTATACCTCAGTTCAATCAAAGGTGATTTCTTGGAAAAGACAGACTTTTAGTCAAATCTTAAAGAATTTGAGGGACCTGAACTGTCATACTAAGTCTGTTTTTTGCGATAACATATTTGAAAGCAGTCATTTCTTAAGTATACAGTTTATATCAAGAGGCAAAGAAATATTTCTACTTCGAAGTTCTCAATGGCTTCACCATCTAGTTTATCAATACCCCAAATCAAGTTTTCGTCCCTCTTATCTACATGTGCAACATAATCTTAAAAATAAACATTGTAGAATCTTTTTATGACACAGAATTTAACTAAATAGACATGTCTTCAACTTTTAAAATCTTTCCTCAGTCTTAGATGAAAATAAGCTATAAAATAAACTCCAGTGCATTCTAACAGAGTAAAAATTAAGCTTAAAATTCTTGTTTTGGACTACTTCTGTCACTTGTGCTCAATACTGTCTTATAGTCCCCACCCTGCCCAGAGTATTGCTTTGAAAATAATAAAATGAACGTATGAATAAATAAAACCAGTACATATAGGATGCTTTATACTTTATAAAGCACTTTCATATATACCTCATAATAACTTGTGACATAAATATTAGTATTGTCCCCATTTAATAAAATAGAAAGGTAAGAAATCAGTAAGGTAAGTGAATTTCCCAAAGTCACAGAAATTGTGAAGTGTAAAGAATAAGCGTTGGAACTCAAATACTTCCCTATTCAAAAACCTTTACCTTTTCCACCAACCACTGATATATTTTACATATTTTCATGACTTTCACTGAGCTATTATTTCTGGCATGGATTAGTGCTTTGCTTGATTTCACGAAATACTCCCGAAGTAATCACTTTCTATAAAACCGTCATCCTGGGATGTTATAGCTCTGCTGGCATGAGTGTGAGGCAGGGCAAAAGCAGGTTTGCAGCTGCTCGCATTGAAATAACACAATAATTAATAAATAATAATACAGGGATAAACTCTGTGCTTTGCATACCCACACTGTAAACCTACTTTTGCCCCACCCTGTATGATTAAATTTTCAAACTCCTACATGTATAATCTTTTAGGTATTCATCTTCCATTTTATTTATTTGTTAACTGTTCTAACATGGTCTTAGTGAATATTTTCAACACTAATACCTAGCAAACAACCAAAACTTTCTTCAGCCAAATATAGCTATAGTGATAAGATTATGCAGACTGCACAATGTGAAGGTTAGAAAAAAAAGTTTAAAGGGTCAATAATCCCTTGTAGCATGTTTAACTTATCAAAGCAATGATAAATATTTAACACATAGAAATGTCTAATAACAGCAACCAATTCTGTTACCAGGAAGGGCATATTCATATGTAATACATGACCATAATTAGAGCACATTTGCATATTTACCTTGGGGAACTTTTCTCAAGGAATTTAATTTGCATTTTGACCCAGAAGTCTCTGAAGAGAGATATAAAGAAAAATGAAAGAATTTTTCCAAATCCATGCATTGAGACTCTCTGACCCTCATTTTCCCCATAATTAAGGAATGTTGAGTCCTGACTGGTGTGGTTCGGTGGATTAAGTGCCGGACTGCAAACCAAAAGGTTGGTTCAAATTCCACTCAGGGCCCACGCCTGGGTTGCAGGCAAGGTCCCCAGTAGGGGGCATGCGAGAGGCAACTACACATTGATGTTTCTCTTCTTTTCTCCCTCCACCACCTCTGTCTAAAAATAAATACATAAAATACTTTAAAAAAAAGGAATGTTGAAATAATGAAATGAAATGATGTGTTCATAACAAGAAAGGGACAGTCACCACCTACAGTGAAAGGCACTATCTTCCTCCCCATGCTTGAACACAGAATGCCTGCCCCAGATCAGGGAATAGAGGGAACTCCTGCATTGCCCAGACTTCGGAGCAGATAGGACAAGGCGGATAGGAGAGAAGAATGCACCATGGGTGGTAACACTGACAGAAAGATTCCAGATTTTGTTTTAATTTAAAATATCTGTATTCATTTATATGGTAGAGTACCCTACTAAAAAAAGCAATATTTGTCTTTTAATCTGTCAAGCTTAACTAGAAAATGTATGTGTTTCTTTTTTACACTATGTTATCATGATATAGGATGCAGGGTGCAAAAATCAATAGGCATTATTAAATAATTTCCCACATATGCAGAATCTTGGCAAAATGGTGAAAATTATAGATGAACTTTCTGTTTGGGAAATATGGAGAGTAGAATTTAACTTTAGAATAACATGCTCTCTCTTTCTGGGAAAAACTCCCTGGAAGCCTGATGGTGAAACAAACATCAGGAAAACCTGGTGGGTTGTATTCGAATTAGGATCCCAAGAAACAGGCTGGAAAAACACTGTGGAAGTCTTGGTAAGACTCCCGCTAGGTGCTGCTTTTAGGAATAATGGTTCAGAATCAGAACCTAAGACGTAAAGGTAACGCCTGTACCCAGACACTTAGGTTAAACTCTCCCTGTGTTCTGAAGACCAGAGAAAGAAGTCTTCACCGTGCCGGGAAGCAGCAGACATGTAACTGGGTGGGACCCACACAGACACTGAGGACGAGGAACAGGTTAGGGCACAAACAAGTTTGGGATGGTTCTGGTTGGAACCCTGCCCCCGCATCTTCACTTCCCCTCCTTGGAACAGCTCTGTTGCTCTGTTTCCAAAGCCTGAAGCAGCACCCAGCCTGCAGATGGGCATTGTATGGTCTTAGCCAGCGGGTACATCAGAACATAAAGGTAAATGCAAGAGGAATCATTCTAATTATCCTCAATGGTGCCACAGATGAAAGAGCAGGAAGCCCAGATCAAAGCTGCTGCTTGTATCTACTCCTGCCCACTGAAAGCAAACACTGGTATACAGTCCCAGGCCTGAGAGTCCCCGCTGGCTGGGAGATGGTACTGGGAAGAGTGGCCAAGGGTGGCCTCACAGGAACTCTTGCCCTGGGGCATTTCCTGGAGCAGCAAGTAGTTTCACGCTGAGCCAAGACTCGCTACTTTAGACACATCTGGCTCACTCTATGATTACCTTTGGGAGAAATGGAAATTATTCCTACACCTAAGGGAAAGGTGGAAATTACTGTTTTTCATTTCTTATTACTGAGTAAGAATAAGCATTCCTGCCCATGTAAAAGACCCGAACACTGCCTGACCCTCACACTCACAGCCAGAAGGACGAGGGACGGGAAAAAGGGAGTGACCTACATGCCATTCTGCAAAGAGCAAGTTAAGAATGAACAGGCTTCGCTACGTATAGTATATCAAATCATCACACTGTACACCTTCAATACAAATAATTTTTATTTTTTCAGTATATAAATAAATGGAGAAAAGAATGAGTGTGTTTTAGAAAGCCTTTTTCTAAAAAGGATTATTCTTTTATCTAAGCCTCCGGACTTGAGGTCAGTCGTATCTAAATCTAGAGAACAGGAAAATTAATTCTCAACATTTTCCAAAGGTGTTGTGGTATTCTTGTTGTCATGGTTAAAAGCCAATTAATCCTGTGTCATTTCTATAAATAATTGACTCTTCTCTTCAGGTTCTTAGAATGTAGGTCTTTGTTCTCTGGTTTCACTCAGTCCTGATTTTATTAAAATTACCACACCTTAGATAAACCACCTAAAACTTTTTTAGGCTTTAAATATATTCCTACTCTGTATGGACTCTGTCCTCTTCAGGAAATTTTCACTGAATTTTCAGTGCAGAGAGAGCTTTATTTCTGTAACAGACAACAAACAAGTACATCTGACCAACACTCAAGTTCATCCAAAAAAGCGACCAAACATTTCTTAAAGCAAGAAATATAAGCAGAAAACTTACTTTAAAAAGTATTTTTATATTAAAATTGAGACTCAGAATTTACCTCACATGAAAGCTTGCAGTATAATTCTAAGAAATTAGTTTAATGCGAATTTTCAAGTATAAAAAAGTAATAACATTTCTTTGAAGCAAACATTAGAGAGACACTTTTAAAGTGAAATGAGAGCTATTTCATTGAAATACAGTCTTTCTCTACTCAGTTCAAAGCCTGATCGAGTCAAGAGGTCATATGGTGCTTAGATGCATCACTGGGTTTTCTTTCAGCTCCTATTCCTCTGCTCATTTCTACCTTCAGGAGTTAAAAAAAACTTTAGGAGGAGACAATGAAGACCTACCTCTCCTCACATGGGTAGAAGATTATACATATTCCTTAAGTACTTGTTGGTAATCACTAATTTGAGTTATGCCTAACTCTTGCTGTGGATCCACCTGGGCCGTAATTCCACTGTGCTAATATACTCGATTATATTAGGGCTGTCTGTCAAGGCCTGGTTGTTGCATCTAAAAGCCTCCTTTCATTATCTTTTGATCTTATTTGGGATGAGAATACATAAAGTAAGATCTGGCGTGGCTCTCTGTGTAATACAGTTAGTTACCCATGGGTTAGAGAATGTCTTTGATAGACCCAATAACTGTTATAGCCATACAGTAGTTTTGGCACACAAGCACAGCAAATATTTGAAGTGGGAAGTGTAAGTACAGCAAAGTATGTCAAATACATTTTTACAATGTTGAATCACAGGTTTTTAAACATTTCTTTCTCTTTAAAATTTTGAACGATGAACATGTATGATTTTATGATTAAAAAAAATCACATTTGTTAGAAATGTAAGTTATACGGGGTGGACCAAAGTAGGTTTACAGTTGTGAGTATGCAAAACAGAGAGTTTGTTCTTGTATTATTACTTATTAGTGATTGTATTATTCATTTGTATTAAAACTGTAAGCCTACTTCTGCCCACCCCTGTCTAATCAATGAATAAATCAAACAACCACTTAAGTGAAGTTTCATACTTAAATCTAAAAGAAGTCAATCCCCTTCAAAGGAATGAGGAGAGAGAAAGCTCCATCCGTGTCACCGTGTCTTGTTGCTATATGACGTGGCCATGGAGCCCTGCCCTACCCAGTCCAGTAGACCCTGGGCCACTTTGCCGTGCTGGCAGGCGCTGCACAGCCGCAGTAGTGAGGAACCCTCCTTGGCCTCCACAGGGCCTGCTCAGTTACGATCACAGCTTTAACCGTTGTTCTCTGTTGGGCTTTTAGCCTCTGCCATTGACTGTTCCACCACGAGTTCTCACCCATAACTTAGCTCCTGAGTTACCTCTGGATTACTAACTTCAACCCACCCCCGTGCCTGCCTCTGGGATATTGCACCTTGCCAAATCTTCCTAGGGCCAGGGGTTGAAATAAGGCATCTGGACTCCTAATTAAAATTAACCCACACCCTAGTGGTTAGAATTGTGTCAGCTTCTCAAGGAGTAACTGCTTTAACCAAGTCAACAAAAATTGAATAATATCTTATGCTCAGGACCAGGGCTGCTTCCTGACTCTACCTTTGATTAACTCTAATGTGTCAATCAGGGGTTCTTACTTCAATAACAAGGTCTGGGTGAGGTAACTTGACTCCTGTCTCCTGGACTGGCATTTTTGGTGCCCTCAGAGTGAAGAGCCTATTAGCCTCAGCTTTAGAGATAATCCCAGTACATATACTTTCCAATCACTTAGCAAATGGCTTAGACTAGATCCAGGACCAAAACTTCAATGTCTTAAATAAGTCTAACATTTCCCATTGGGAAACATTTTGTCTGATTCTCTCTCTCAGTTCTAATAAATCACCAAAAGATAAAACTAATAATCCACACACCCAGAAAGGACATGGCTGTAGTCCCCTTTCCTGCGAAAGTCTTATGGCTCTGGTCACCATCGACTGGGAACTATTTTGAAGGTAAATAGAACAGACTATCAGTCTATAGATGCAAGTGGTGACTTTTGCAAATCATTGGTTGTCTTTCAAGTGTGCAATTGAGTTGAAAAAGTGAATATTCCATTTCCTGTAAAGATAATCTCAACACAACAATTTTGCCATGGGAAAAAATAACCAAGAGAGGAAAATGTTTTCTAAACTCTACTAGATGACTTCTGCAATCAAAAACATCATTCTTGAGATGCTTTCCATATGTATAAGGATTTTGGTTATTCTGTTTCCTATGAGCGGTTACTTGAAGAGACAAGCATTTGTATAAAATTAAATCTAAGGGGTGAAATGTTGTAAAAAATTATAAAGGCAGAATAAACAAAAAGCCTTAGAGTATCCCACAGGAAGTGGGGTATTCTGGAAAAGATGGTGAAAAAAATGATGTCTCAGAGCTTATAGCTAAAAGAGGGAGAAGATTAGAAGGGGAAAGTCACTAGAAAGAGCAGGAAGTGGTTTTCTCTGCCTTTTTTTTTTTTTTTTTTGGAGGAGGAAGAAACTGTGGGAGGAGGGAAAAATGCAATCCTGATATCGTTCACCTACTAAAAATAAGAACCTTTGAGAAAGAACAGCTGCTGCATGAATGAATAAGAGGATTCGACCAGAAGCTCATATTGGAACAGCATCCTACTGAGAGGAAAATAATAACAGATCACATTTATTGAACACTTGCTATGTGCCAGGCACAGTTTTAAACACTTTACATGAGTTAACTCATTTAATCCTTATAATAACTCTGAGGAACTGAAGCCAAAGAAAATCTGGGAACAGAATGGGGTGGAGGACAGAAATCGCTCCTGACTCTTTGAGGATTATGACTGAGCTGGTGTCCTACTCAGCCTGGGATTTCATGAGCCCTGGCATTATGGGATTCTTGATCAGTTTCTGTGGGCTACAAATCCAATGTTTTATGTAAAAAGAAAATTATTAAAAAAAATACCCTCCCTAATGAAGTGCGTAAGTGATGTGTACTGGAATATCTAGTGTATTTTCCGGCAGATGACCAAAGTGAAATGGGATGCTGGGGATAAGGCTGACAAAGGCTTACATTGGCATTCAATAAACATTGACTGCTTCAGCCTTGTGTTCAGGATAAAAGAAGCTGTTCAACCAAAGTAATACTATATAAAATGAGAAGACAGAGCCATATCTCTGAGAAAGGTGTCTGGTGATAGTCTTTAGGGGGCTATTTTTTTTTTTTTTTTTTGCTTAAGTTTTATTAGAAGTATGACCTCAAAAAATTGAAGCTGAGCATGGGGAATATATAAAATATACAAATAAATGGCAATAGAAAATGCCAACTAAAGAAATACTGATCATATCTTGGTGATTTTTTGAGGGTCAATTTAGATAACCAAGAAAAATTTTTAAAATGTGTTGAAACCCAATTTTTCTGGTTAAAAAAAAAAATTCAGTCCAGCCACTTCATAAAGGTTACCTTTTCTCTTTATTTCAATTGTATGCAAAAATCTCTCTCTGCTCTCTCAGCAGTATTCTTTGCCCCTGTAAATGTCCAAGCCCTGTTCTGAAGCTGTTTCACGATTGTTTTCAAAGACTTCTGGTAAAGTATCGGAGGGTGTATTTGTGCATGTGTGTGTTCATGTTCACACACACACAAGTGCATTCATGTGTGTTTTTAACAGTAAAAATAAGAAACTACCTTTCCATTTGGGTTAGAACTGAGATGAAACGAGGAATGGCCGCCACCAAGCAGAAAATGTGCTCACTTTATGTGTGCCAGTTAATTACGACACTTCAGAGGCGCTTCCGAAAGGATAAGGCGAGCTGCATAAATTTAGCTGTAATCCAGGCAGGCAAAACTAATTTGCAGGGGATGGCCTTATCTAGCTGCTGCAGCTTTCTCAGAAAATTAACCTTGGATATTTGGGCCCAATTCAGAAAGTGTTTGATTTTTTTTTCCTTTCCCTGCTCAGCATAAGAGAATTTTCGAATTCAATACAATACCTGACTTTTAAGAGGCATGATGAATGCTGTAGGCAGTTCAGAGTTATTACTGACAAGCAAAAATATATATTTTATATATACACATAGATGATTGTCCTTCATGCCCATTATCCTGCCTTCTTACATGTGCACCAGAGGGTTTATCACAGAAGGTATAGGGGGTTTCTCGGATTAAGAGAAGGATGCAACTCATTTTTAATGTACTTAGAAAAATTCATCAAAGTTCATTGCAGAATAAGTCATGCATACTGACTTGTTCATTCCAATGGAAATGAAGAAATACCCATAAAAATATAAGTTTAATGAAGTGTTGGAGCCAAGTCTTGCCTGTCATTGCAATTATCACTGGTTTCGACCCTTCCTTGATCTCCCACTATTAATTAATCTCACACGGCCCAGTTAAAAGTTTACCTTATTTTTTTTATCAGGCAATCATTCACTCGACCATCAATTACTGAGTTCGGCACATTTTCATATGTTTTCTCATTTAATCCTCATACTAACCCTGTTTGTATTTTAATCATTTCACTACTGCATGAAGACAAAGATTTCATATGTCAATGTTTCCAATGTATTTTTTAAATTTCTCAAAGCAATGGCCATATATAAGCATAGAAAAAGCTCTGGTGTTTGCATGGTAAGAGTAAGGGTTCCCCCCCGCCAAAATTTTAATTTTGCCTTAACAATATCTTTAGAATACCAAAATAACTAGTACTATTTTCCTAAATTTTCAACCGTGACTGAATTCATTGATCAGCTTTACTAATTCGTAAGTCACACATGACTATCACTAGTGGCTGAGCTGAACTTTAAACAAAACTTTTTTTTCTACAACCCATCTACAATATAATTATTGTTTCACTCATTTCAAACCATAGGAATTACTTACTTTAAAGTGCCATGCACTCAATTGGCGGTAATTGTTCTTCAGGATGTCACAATTAGGCAGAAAAGAGCACATTTGTAACAATGAAAGAGCCGTTTTAAAACCCAGATTGCACACTGAATCATGGAACGTGAAGCAATGGCTCCCATTTGGATCTAAATTTTCCTCATGCTTGTTCAGTAGCCAAGGCTAAATGTTATAGCTATTTATAGTTATACTCTAGGGTGGAAAGGGGATAATTAGATGTCATAAAGAATCATACATAATGCATAGAGACTTAAACTATACTTTATGAGAATTGAAAAATTTAAGAAACTCTGGCTGAAATACGGAAATCTGACACCAAGCAGAACTTCCTCTTACACAGTCATGTTAGTGAAGACATAGCAGGCAAGAACACAGTAAACCCGCAAACCATCTTGGTCCGATCTGCACGTCTCCTCCATGTAATATCTTTTAATGAGGAATTTGAATACATCTATTCAGTCTAAGTTTGAAGGTCACAGGGAAGAAGACGCCACTATAGATGTCAATGCACTGAATATCCTCTGTCTATGGAATAAAATGACAAAACAACTAAACAGATGTTTGCTTATATACTCTTCCCTACCCATAAACCATTTTTAAAAGACTTTATTTTTGAGAGTAGTTTTCGGTTTACAAAAAAATTGAAGGAAAGATCACAACATTTTCATATACTTCTACCCCACACAAGCAGGCCTCCCCCATAATTAACATCACTTGCCAGAATGATACAATTTTTACCAAGGAATGAAACTTCATGGATACATCATAATCACCCAAAGTCCATAGTTTATCTTATGGTTGCAATTGACTTTTCCAAAAAATTTCAGTCGATTTTTAAAAAATTGCTGAAGCTCGATTATAAAGATTCCCAATTCACTGTAACAACAGGAAACAGAACGAGGTTCTCTAATTGATCCCACCCACACACTGTGCGTGGGGAGGTTCCACGTAATCAATGACGCTGATTCCTCCAGGGTCAAATGCAGTGTCCGTAACGTAGAAGACACACCATAAATGCTGGCCAAAAGGAGGTGTGATTGAGTAAATGTGTGAATTCTGGATGAGTGAATGAAAGTTAATTTTTTTATTTTACAGAGAGCTCTATCTCGGTGTGCCGAGAAGCTCTGTGGTATCGTTGATGGTGGCGAAAACCACACCCACTAGCTCCCCTGCCTATCCCCACGACCCTCCTCTTCCTCTCGCCCCACGAACACACTTCTCTTGCAGCTTCAGCAAGACAAACTCTGATTTTGAAAGTTGATAAAATATGGTGATGCTTTGAAAAGAACATTTCAAATAACAGTTTGATTTACCTGAAAAGTTCCAGGAACACTTCTAGTACATAAAATAAAGTGCAGGTGTTTTCTATTTGTTCCGCCTTTCTAAAAAAAGCACATTCATCTTATGTCACATTTGTTACACGGAATGTGATTTTTGTTTTTGTTTGGTTTTAGCAATCATATTTACTGTTTCATAGTTGTTTTTTAAATCTGTTGTTTAGCCTTCATTTATTCAGTTATTCTAAAAGGATCTCTCATAATTTACCAGTATTTCCTAAGTTAAAATGAATAACATAACTGTTACTTAAGACTACCGTGGAGTTTCAGAACTTTACCGAAAATGATTTTTCATTAATAAACATACCCCTTCTTCTTTTTAACCAAGTTTTCTTTAAAGATTTTATTTATTTATTTTTAGAGAGAGGGGAAGGGAAAGAGAAAGAGAGGGAAATAAGCATCAATGTGTGGTTGCCTCTCACATGCCTCCTACTGAGGACTTGGCCTGCAACCCAGCCATGTGCCCTGACTGGGAATCGAACCAGCAACTCTTTGGTTCGCAGGCCTGCGCCCAATTCACTAAGCTACACCAGCCAAGGCTATTCAACCAAACTGTATAGGTCACCTACTATGGATTGGCCTTGCATAACACTGAAGGCATAATAGTACCTGCTTTTGTAACCTTTTGTAAATATTATTTTAGAATCATAAGTCAATGCAGTTTTAAGTAATCAAGTCAGCTTCAGTTTTACAAAGCTATCTTTAGAACTACAGCACTTCCCAAATTTTCATCTTTGCCTCACTTATAGGGGACACAGCAGAAGTCACATTTTACTGTTGGTTTTAGCATTAATGAGTACTTTAATAGAAGCACACTAAAAAAGGGAATGGTATAGCTTTTCAAAAGTGGGATCCCAAATCCATAAATGTAAACATAAATTATAAATTTTGTTGAGAGCCATATACTTTAAAAAAAAAAAAAAACTACCCCTTATCTCTATACCTTCATTTTGGACAAATGCATTGTTTTATTTTTTGTAAAACTTTAAGCATTGCCAAAATTATATTGAGGAATACAGTCCCAATTTTTCTGATTCTCTGTAACAGAGTAATAGCCTCCAAATTCGGGTACACATTTCTCAGGATGTGTCCAAATGGATTATTTCATTCAGATACAAGAAAATCAATATTAGCACTGTCTATTTTTTTGTATTTTGTTATTGTTGTTCTATTACAGTTGTCCCAATTGTCCCCCAATTGCTCTCCCCTGCCCTCCCATCCCCCGCTCCCATAGTCAATCCCCACCCTGGGTCCTTGGGTCATTTATACTTGTCATCTTCCACTAGGCTCCTCCCCTTCTTTCCTCCTTTATCCCCCTCCCCACTCCCCTCTGGTCCCTGTCAGTTGTCCACTAATCACTAATACACAGATTGGCACTCATATCTTCCTTGGTCCATATACCAAAAGGAAGGGTGCTTCCATGTAGTGAGTGAGGTATCCTGGGACGACCATAGATGTTCTACCATATGAAGCAGGGGGAGCAGCACTATCTTCCTAACATACTTACATACTTGTTCTTCCTAACAACTTACACATGCCCTGTTACATTGATTTACTGATTACCTCCCATAAAATAGTCAACCATCACAACACAGACACACAGATTTACAAGATCCACACAGTCAGCCTCAGACTGAGGATACTCCAACCTCGGGCCGACAGTAACAGCTGGGCCAGCTTCCCAGTGCAAGCTCCTCGTCAGTCATGTGAAAAGACCAAAACAAAGACAATTCCATCTGCCAAATTGTCAGCCTAAAACATCCAAGTTATAGACTTATATACACTCTGCTCACCTATGTTTTGTTAAACACAGTGATTTCTCAAAGGTCTTTTAGCCCACTTTTATCATCGTTTTACTTTCCACACGTATGTATGCAGTATAAACATAAAGTCGATCAGACACATAATCTATACATGAATAGTAGGAGCCATGCACAGAACTTTTTGCTAGTAGGGTTGCACAACATAAACATTTTGGAGCCCAGTAGCCCAGGGGATTGTACTCTACTGCTAGCAGCGGTCCGAGCAGAGGACGCAAATGCCGCTTCCCGTATTTGTAGGCGTAACCAAACTCCCCTACTACCGATAACAAAGAATAATGACTGAGAAAGAAACACAACTATTACAGAAATGAGACACCCCCGATCTGTTATACCAGGTAGCCTGCCTCGTCTCTGAGGCTCCCAAACAATAAGTTCATGGAAAATGTTCCTTTTCCCATCCCCCTGTAAAGAACTAGAAAACAGATTCTAAAATAGGTAACTATTAATCCCTTTTATTTAGCCTTATATCCAATAAAGAAGAAATCTGGGAAGGAAGTGGAGCTTTATTTAACTATTTTGAAGCTTTGTACAAATGAGCCTTCAGTGCCTAAGCTTAGTGGTAACTCAAGCTTTATTATTCAAAATGCTGATGCGAGGCTTCTTGGGTTTTGGGGTTGGGGATCTGCGCAGTTACGAGTGGGCACATCGGCCAGATGGTTAAGATGAGCCTTTGGGGTCTAGCTGCACGTGCATTCTCTAGTCTGGGGAAACCTCATGTCGGCTAAGACTGCAGACCTTAGGAACCAGGCATTGGAATCAGTCTATAGCTGAAATGGAAAATAACTCCTTAGGTCTGAACTTCCCCATGGAAACATTTTTAATTCATACTTAATGTGCATTAGCCAAGCTTTCCCTGAACCTGTAATTTGGGCCTATGTCCTAACATTCAGGTCACAAGCTCAGGCATTTTATTGTCTTCTAGGTTTACATACTCAGCACTCACAGTACTGGAGGAGCCGGAATTGTAAATAGGCAGTAAAGAAACACTATGGAGGGTGACGCAATACAAGTGTGAACAAAGTAATATAGAGCCCCAGTGGCTAAGCGACCAATTTGGCCCAGATGACTCAGGGAGTTTAGTGTCACGCAAAAGAACGAGGGCACGGTTGTTCACAGGGGTACTGAAAACTTCCCGGGTGGGTCTGTGGGGCTGGGAATTGCATGGGCAATGTTGAACAAGGAAATGGAGAAAAAGCGGGGATAGTGTGGCAAAAGGTGAGGCCAGAAATGTAGATCAAGATAAAATTTTAAGAGGCTTTTAACACTTGTGGAGAATGTACCATAGATTTTCCCTAGGGTCCTAGAGAACCATCACAGATTTTTAATTACGAGAGTGGCTCGATTTTTTTCTTAGAAAGAACTCTTCTAGGCCTGCACTTGCCACCGCTTTCGTAGCTTCCGACCTAGTATTTGCCATGAATTGTGACTGTGTGTTTCTGAATGCCTGACATTTTCCTCAGCGGCTGACCCCACCATCTCTCACACGAGGACTTTAGAATACTCTCTCAGTTCTAGCCCCCCATGTTATCTATGTCCTTCTGTCAGCGCTCCAACCTTGACTTTGGTTTATACTAAAATACAGAAGTGCATTTGGATAAATCTCAATGATCTAATTTAGAAAATGTCTGAGTACTACATTTTTCAGACCCAAAATTTGTATTTTAATATTTTAGGGAATTTAAACATTGTGGAAATGTCTCCAAAGAGAACAAAAAAAAAAAACAAACAAACAAAAAAAAACAAAAAAAAAAAAACAAGTCTTTACCGATCCTGAAAATTTAGAAAAGCAAAAGTTAAGAACAACGTCTTGTTTTATTGTTTCTCTAAAATTATTTTTTAAGTGAGTTCCCCTTTCTACTCTGTGGAGGGAAAACCATGTGCCTGTACAGATAAGGAAGGGAGTTACTCAGCTGCCACTGAACAGCTCCAATGGCAACATTGTTATTAAGGATTCTTTATATATGCCCTAGTTGGTGTGGCTCAGTGCATTAAGTGGCTCAAAGGATCCTGGTTCCATTTCCATTCAAGGCACATGCCTGGGTTGCAGACCAGGTCCCCAGTAGAGGGTGCGTGAGAAGCAACCACACATAGATATTTCTCACCGTCTCTTTCTCCTTCCCTTTGTCTGAAAATAAATAAAATCTTTAAAAAGAAGAATTTTTTCTGTACATGTTCAGTATATAGCACTTTGGGCTGTAGGAGGTCATAGAGAATGCGATTATTATGGCAGAAACAGTTGAATCACTCCTAAAACTGTTCATAGTCTTGTCCCCCTTCCGCAAGCATCCCCTTCCAACTCTCCACCTATGTCCCCACAATCAGGTAGATTAAAAGAAAAACCGACTTATAGGTAACACTTTCTATCTCTTCAATTTTCTTTCCTTCATTTTTAATGTTTGCAGTTCAGTCACAGAAATGATCAAAAACAAATCCTCCACATTAACTTTTAAAGAATCAAAAGCACTAACATGATAACTAAGAAGGCTCTTAAATTTAACTAGTTGTTAACAATTCTACATGCTTAGTATCTAAAAACTATTAATTCCCAGAACACTATTTTCAAAAAATAGCTTCCATACTTTTTGCTTTTCTAATCAAGACTTTGCAGAGATTGCTGTTCCCGATTAGCCACGCTGGTATCTAATAAAGGAGAATTCTGTAGCTTAAAGTCAGTGATCCATTGTGAAATTCAATTTCCCAGTTACTTAAGTAATTTATGTATACAATTTAATGATATTTAACATGATATAAATATTCAAAATGCAGAAGCTTCCAAATAAAAATTTTGGACAGGATTACAAAAATACCCAAAATTTTATTATTTGTTTCTGAAGACAACCAGCAGGCATTTAAAAAAATTAATTTGCCTTACTCATGAAATATGTACAATTAGAAGACTAAAAATAGTCAGCCATTTACTCGTGAACAACAGAAATTTATAGACGATACCATTTTCCCTCTTCTCTATCTCCAAATTCCCTGTGAAGCTGCTTCGCCATTCATGCTCTCTGAGTATCCCATACAAACATCTTAATTAATAGCCTAATTTTATTTCTGCCATGTATTATTTATTTGACAGACGTTTTAAAAAATATTTTATTTATTTATTTTTAGAGAGGGGAAGGGAGGGAGAAAGAGAGGGAGAGAAACATCAGCATGTGGTTGCTTCTGACATGTCTCCCATGGGGAACCTGGCCTGACAACCCAGGCATGTGCCCTGCCTGGGAATCGAACTGGCGATGCTTAGGTTCACAGGCCAGCGCTCAACCACTAAGCCACACCAGCCAGGGTATTTGACACACTTTTCAAAAATATATATAATACTAGATAGAAATACTAGTAACAAATTAAAGAAACAAGTGTATTACATTAGAAATGAGCAAACTAAAGTCACACAAAAAATTTGTACTATCAACCAAGTGACTACAAAATGACATGATATTGTGAAAAACTATTTACAATATAAAAAAATCTATAGTGATGTCTTTCTCTGATATTTTTGCCTCAAAATGCCTATATGAAATTCATACTATTAAAAATTCCTTTTAAAGTGTTGATAAATAGTATGTAATTGTGAATTATAAATTTGAGTGGAAAGAGCATGGATATGAGGGTGACTTTGACTTGAGCCCATATCCCCACTCTCTCACTTACCCATGTGAGGTTCAATTTCTTTATCTGCAAAAAATATCTGCTCATTCATTTATTCACTCATTCAACAAATATTCACTTGGCAACTACTTGGGCAAAGTACGGCGCAGAGCTCTGGAAATGCATTATGTGTAAAACATTTGCCCCTGCCCTCCTGGGTCTTCCTTTGTAGCCAGGGAAACAGCTATTTAACAGCTAATCACACAAATATAAGTTTAATTACCATTATGGCAACTCTGAATGAAAAGCATGTAACAGAGAGTCTTGACCTCTCTAATCTGGAGAGTCAGGGAAAGCTCCTGGAGGAAGTGATACCCGAAGTGAGTGTGAAAGGACAGGGAGTAATTAACTATGTACACTGGGGAGGATGGGCCTGCAGAAGAAAGGAAGCAAATAGCAATAGCCTTAGAGCAGGAAGAAGCTCTCCTTCTTCAAAGAACTGGAAGACAGCCAGAGGGCCGAACGCAGAGAGGAGGGGGTGATAGGAGAGAGGGCTGGAGAAGCAGGCAAAAGCCATAGCATTTTAGTTAAGTATTTTTGTTTCTATCCTAAGGACAAGGAGGAGCTACTGGAGTGATTTTAGGAATAACGTGCCTTGAGAGCTTTGACATTTTTCAAGCTCGATCCAGCTACAATGGGGATAATAGATTCAAATGGAGAAGAGTGGGTTGAAATGCAGCGAAACCAGCTAGAACACCATTGAGCATTCCAGCTGAGACTAATGGTCATTGTGGTACACTGGTGGCGATGAAAATGAGAGAAGTCAAGAGACGTGAGAACTATTTAAGTTACATTTGGCAGGATACGGAGATAGACAGCATTATGCTGGGGCGGGTGGGTCCGTTTTGGGCATCCTGAATGCAGGGTGCCTGTGATGCATCCAAGTAGAAATGCCCATTATGCGGTGGGATATATAAATACAGTTTTCAAGGCAGAAGTCAGAGCTACAGATGTTAATGTAAATAATAACACTACCTCATATATCTGTGAGGGACATTCAACATAAAAAGTGCCTAACCAGGCCAAAACCTGGTGATACTCACCCGTCTCCTGAACAACCTCCTCTTCTACGTGGTGAATATCTTCTCTGAGTGAAGACAAGTAGGCCTGGATCCAATTTCCCAGATTCCTAAGATAAGTCAATGGACAGAGTAATTGCTTTATGTCCACGTAATATTCAAGTCTTTTTAAAAGACTTCTATGGTGATTCTTAAGAACATCCCGCAGGTTATTGAAACAGGGGAAGTTGCACCTTAGGGACCCATCCAACCATTTGGCAGGAGAGAGCAGGCACAGAAGGGCACCGGGCTTTCTGTTGGGAAGGCTCCAAGTGGTAAAGCACATGTTAAATCAACCATGTTCAGACTCCTAACCATCAAGACAAGTTTCTCAAAAGAACATACTACCCCCCAAAATAGCCACACTTCTTAGTCTCTGTGCTTCTTCAACTCTTGTGTATGCCCAGTCATTCTGGGATTCATATGTGCTAATTAAACCTAGAGTTTAGATACAACCCTTTCAAAAACATATCATTTGGGGGAAAATCAGTCCCCGTAACAAGACACAACTTGCCACAACTCTAGGTAAAAGGCTATTCCCAAGCAAAACGTTTACAGACTTTGGCCGAGAGAAAGACCGGTTATAAAAATAAATATTTCTCCCCTATTCAAGCAAAGATCTTTCCTTTTTTCTCCCCTCTAGAGCAGATTATAATTAATCTCAAGAAACCGCGTCGGTGAATGTATACCACCCATGTTCAAACCGTGGCATATGTCCAAACTTTGCACATTTCAGTTTTAAAAAGAATCTTCAGAAATATAATTCTTGTCAGTCAGCCAGTAACTGCCTACACACTGTTCTAAGCTCAATTAGTTAAAGCTTTTTCTTACCCTAAATTGGGCTCTTTTGCACCAAAATGTTTTGACACAGTTCAGAAGTTACAAAATTATTCTATAGAAAAAAGCCTTGAAATCTAAAGCTAGAATTATTTTTATATAGATAGATACATGGTAGATAAATAGGTACTCTATTTAAAGCATTTAAAATTTGTGTGAACCCACCAAATCAAGATCATTCCCCTTTCTAGTCTAAGAAATGCAGATTTCTACTGAGTCCATACACATTTCAATCAATTGAATTTTTATGAAACACAAAATTCTGAGAAACACAGGACACAGCATCATGTAAGGAAATTTTTCATGATCTCTTATGAAAAATTTAAACTGAAATGAAGCATGATCCATTAATCTGACATCAGAATTTATACATTCTCCAAGATCAAGGCCAATGGTGACTTGCCCTTTGTAGAAAGCAGCGCAGAATATTAGAAAGATTACCTACAGAGGGGCTTTTGGCAAGTCGCTTAACTTCCTTGAGCCTGTTTTTCCACCTCTAAATGAGGTGACAATTCCTACCTGAACAAAAATATATGAAGCTAGTGTCATATTGTAAATGCTCATAAACAGGGTGCTATTGTTTCTTAGAGTTATGATTATCATGGATCTGAATTTCATTTTAAGATAATTTATTTAAGCATTGTACCATTTCTTACCCAATATCAGTTCAACACAGGAAAAAAAATGATCATTGTCAGGAGTTTTTGTTTTGTATTACTCAATAACGAATAAGTGGCCCGGGCTCTTTTCTATCAAAATATAACAAACTTAACAATATTAGTCAGACCATTCATGAGCTATCAGATTACTATGTTCCATCAAGTTGCTATACTTGCTTAAGTATTTTATTTTTTAATCTGAAGATAGTTGCAATTTTGTTTGCTGATCCTTTATAATGAATTAAGGATGGCCTTTTTCATTTGCTAGGTGAAATTGGATTAATCATCCTGACTTGTATTAATATGTATAGAGCCGTAATTTGTACTAAGACATTATACAAACAATATGCTAAATAACGTGTTCCTAAAACACTGGAGTAGATAGCCGATAACAAAAAGAGAATATATCTTATCCAACCTAAAAATATGCCAAGGCAACTAGAGTAAAGAAATGGCTGAAAAGATAAACCTAAACATTAAATTTTTATTTAAATTAACTATAACTTGTTCCTCTTATTTTAGTATGTAAACTAAATTCTTGAAATGGCATTGTCATATTGTACATGAGAATACTTTACAAGTTACTGTAATTTAAAAGAATTATTTTTCATAGTAAAACCATGACACCATTCCATATACCACATGTGTATGAAAATTGTAAGTGCTAGATAAACCTAGAGATGTTCCCCTTACTCAGTGGAAAAATATTAATATTAGAAACATTAAAGAAATTAAATAGATATTTCTTTTTCATACAGATGTTTTATATCTTTTAGATGAGTTCTGTATTATTTGACTATAACGTATAAATACAAAAGGAAAAGAAAGTATATTTCCTATTTAACATCACAAAAGCAAAAGTAAATTTTTTTTTTAAGATTTTTTTTTTAAGATTTTATTTATTCTTAGAGAGAGGGGAAAGGGAGGGAGACAGAGAGGGAGAGAAACAGCAATGTATGGTTGCCTCTCGCATGGCCCTCACTGGGGACCTGGCCCGCAACCCAGGCATGTGCCCCGACTGGGAATCGAACCAGGACCCTTTGGTTCCCAGCCCATGCTGAATCCACTGAACTACACCAGCTGGGGCACAAAAGTAACTTTTTAAAAATCCTCAATATCAAGTTAATGAAAAGTTTTAACTTCTGCAAATCATTTATATGTGTGAGTGTGCGCACACACACACACATATATATAGTATATATATTCCTTTCTGTTCCCACTTCAATCACACCTAAAGCACACAAGTGTAGGTTTATATTTCCTTTTGTTCTGTTACTAAGACTTCCTACCTCAGAGCTGTTTTTCGTCTGCTTTCCCTGCCAGTCTAGACCTGACATGGGACACAGGTCATCTGCCTTATAGCCCAGCTATACTCATGAACAGTCTTGCCAAAGCCATCAAAGACTTTTACTGCCTACCAAACAAATTCCAGATATTATGGCTTTGGCAATCTGGACCCAGAATGTCTTTCCTTCCTTATCTCTTATTATGTCCTAAAGCATTTCTTCCCAAAACCTGTTCCTCAAACACTTGTCTAGTTAGATATCTTTGGAAAAGGAAAGGAAATGATTTGGGAAGATTTGCTTGTTCATACCTCTTCTGGCTTTCCCTAATATAATAAAATTAGAAAGAAATTAATAAATTCTATAGTAAAGAAACTTGTTTCTTTTCTTTTAATCTAGCATAATAGCATTTTCTTTCTTACCTGACTTCAAAACGATCATACCCAAAGAAAACTAACACAGTCTCTCTCTCTCTCTCTCTTTTTCAAAAATACTTAACATATGTTGTACAGATACGCTTTGGGAAATTCGGTTCTTAAATCTACCCTGTGCTCCAGGCACATTGACACCTGCCTATTCTTTGACTACACTTGTGCTTTGACCTCTGGGTCATGTCCATGTGTCAAATACATTTCCATCTTCAGCACCTTAGTCTCCACTGTCTGCCTAGTGAATGGTGCATGTATCTACTTTTGACATACTGGAAGGTTTTTGAGGACCAGGTTACATCTACTTAATTTTATAAAATCTTCAGAATGTCACATATATCGCAGACATGTTCATATTTGTAATCTTAATGAATGCATAATCATAGCTTACACGACAAAGGCCCTTAGGGAGGAAAGACAAGAACTATGGGGCTCTGAGACATGTATGTCTGGGGGAAGACAGAAGCTCTGTCAGCCATTCTGCAGGCAGAATAACATTGCTTACATCCCTGATGGCGAATGTAAGAAGGCTCAAGTGGAGCTTCGTTGCTTGCAACATAGAGGAAGAAGACGCAAATCTAACAAAAGAGCTACAATGTACAGCAGGACTCTTAGACAGGAGACACTATTTTGAGCAGGTGAGAATTTCAAAGAAATAATTTCCAGACTCTCAATTTCTGTATATATGGTGTCCAAAACGTAACCTGCCCATGGAGACACTGAAGTTCATGTCCTCTTTCCCTCCTTCCCTCTCACACTCACCAGTTTGCCCTGTGACAGAAGGAGGTCTCTGCTGTCTCATGGCTTCTTGCTCCCCAAGATATACATCTTCCCCAGCAGCCAAGGAACAACTTTACTATCCCTTTAGTCAAAGCATGATAGTCAGCCCTCCCACTCATCCATATAATTTGACATGTTACATTAAATAATTATATATGAAAATTTGTATTATGTTTATATTGTTTTGATCAATTGTATGTTAATATTTGTAATGAAAACACAAAGCAGGAAGTAGTGTAATAGTTAAAAACCTTTTGTTATATGAAAAAAATTTTCAATTTATAAATGATTTTTGTTGCAGAGAAGTATGATAGGGTGATCAATAAAAGTCTTTCAAGCATAAAAGTATATTACATTAGGATAAAAATTTTTGCAGAAAGTAGAATGGAAGTACAAGTTCAAGGAGAAGAAAGAAGAGTGTAAAATTTTCAACTATTACATTAAATCTTATATATATGTATATAATGTATGATATACACACATATACATATATTTTAATAGATAATGATAATCTAACTACTTATTTTTTTGTATTGCTGTGGATACATTTAAAGAGTGATGGAAAATTGTATTTCTTAATGTCAGTATTTATAGTATACTGGTCATTACATATTTTCTAACTATTTTTAAAAGTTTTAAATTGATTATATAAAGTTATAAATATCTATTTAAAAATGCATGATGGTAGTTTTTAAAGTTTTGTTTGTTTGCTTTGCTTTGTTTTAGAGGCACATGGGCAAAACCAGACCATAGGCTTAGGACCAGAAGGAAGAGATTCGAGGCTACTGGCTACGTCTGCCTGCTTCCCCTCCTGAAACCCACCCTCTCCCTTGTCTGTCTCCTCCACCAGCTCCACCACTGACACACCTGGTGGAAAAAGCCAAGGGTTTCGTTCTCTGATAAGAATCAAATACCAGGAATCTTAAATTTTTCCAGAGTAATGACATGTGCATGTCACCCTGTCCCCACCCCAGAAGGAGCCACACTCATGTAGCCAGAGGATGCTGCAGAAAACGCAGACCCCCAAGAAAGCGGCAGCAAGGACATTGACCATGTGGGGGAGGCGCATGAAGGTCCTTGTCCACCTGGGAAAAGAGTACAAAGGTATTTTGAGTGAAGGCCACTTCAGAAGATGAACAGCCCTGAAGACCTTGCTGTGCCTGGAGGCAGTGAGCAGCTCCACACAGGCCTAAGAAATGAAGCAGTCAGCTGAGGGGACAGGGCTCTGTGAGGAGGGAAGAAACTGGTTCAGTGACCAAGAGCGGGGCTCTGGGTCAGAGGACACGCTGACATGGCCCTGAAGCCAGTGCAGTTTTCCTTGGCTCTTCTTGGGGTAAAGCCCTCCTGGTTGTATGGGGCACACATCTTTTGTTCTGAAAATCCCCTCTAGAAACACCTTCCCTCTGTCCCTTTTAATCCTAGTGTCAAAATTACGCAGAGGGCTAAGGAAATATTTATTTAAGATTTAAACATATATCATTCAGGAAAAATTATCTGAGGTGCTAGAAGTTTTCATGTTGATTTTCTACATGACTCAAATTCTGAAAACAATTACTTGACCTTCCACTTTGTTGACCTGTGTAGACCAGGCTGCATCTTCAAGGCCATTTGCAGACCATAAGGTTGCAGTTTCAGGCCTGTCAAGGGCCATCATGGACAGGAACAATGGAAGCTGAGGTGCAAGTGTTTATTATCATCAAAGTATTGTTGGCAACAATGTTTTTCTGCCTAACTCACACACAAATACACATATTTTCAGATACTTGCCAAGGTGCAAAGTCATTTAAAGTTGTTGAAGTATATTTCTGCATACAACTAGTCAAGGAACTAAGCTTTCAAAACTTATTCCTGAACAATAGAAAGTTCTCTAGAGTTTTCTTGGAAAAATTTTTGTCAGTATCTGGGAATCGTGTGCTGTGACTTGGAGAAATGAGCATGACCATGGAATTGGATGACGTCAATTCCAACCTACCTCTATTATTTGTGTTACTTCAGCCCTTCAAACACTTTCTCCTTAAAATAAAGCAGTGTCTGCCTCAATGGGTTGTTAAATAAGAATACAGGTAAAACTGGAGTCAGTGTTAATTTTCTTTTTTTTTTTTTTGACACTTGAAAGGTATTATTACAGCATTAAGAGCTTGGATTTGAATTAGTCTCCACCTGTGAGCAAAAGAAGAGTGAAAAGAAATAGAAAAATAAAAGAATAAGGACATTTTTGTGAGTTCAGCAAAAAGACCAACATTAGAAAAAGCCAAAATTTGCCAATTATATGAATCTAGGTTAATTGTTCAGGAGCTTTTTCTGGTTGCTGTGAACACTTGGAAATTTAAATCACTTTCATTCATGAATATTAAATAGTATACATCTAATTCAGCCTAAGTTGATCTTCCAACATAAATAAATGAGTCATATAATGAGCCACATAAGAAGACTAATTTTTTAAAGGAAAGAATAGCAAGAGGACGATTTTATTTTAAGGAACTAGTTTTATTTTTTAGAAAGCAACTAAAGATCTAGAAATGCCAATGGAAAATATTTGGGATAATAATAATGATGGTGATGATAATGATGATAGTGATATTAGCTAAGACTTAAAAACATGTGTGTTCCAGGCACTGAATCTTTATACTTTAGGGGCATTGGTGGGAAGGTTTGACATGTATTAAGTACTTTCAGCCACACAACAACACTACAAAATGGGTATTATTATTACAGTTTGGTTATTATTATTATTTTTATTTCTACTGTAAGAATGGAGACCGTGAGACCCAGAAAGTTCCCCCCAGCTAGAACGAGGAGGAGCTAGGAAGCAACCCCAAAGTCAGCTTGCTCAGTCACTAGCCAGTAACATTGCTGGAAATAGTCTGTAAGACCAGAGGAAAGTGGAAACAGAAAGTGACCTGCCAAAGGAATCCTTCCTTCTGATTCTCTCCTCACTCTCTGTCCCCACGGAGCTGACATAAATACAGATCCTTTGTCAGAGCCAGGAAAAGGAGCATATTCTGCTTAAATCAATTTTATTAGACTAAATTTAGTTACCCTCTTAGAACAATATGATTTGAAACACTTGTGAACATAAAAACGCTGATAAGATTTTCATTGTTGTTTTTATTTTCACTGGTGAGAAAGACAGTATCAATGAAAAACACATATAATTGAGAAGCTTTAAAATGTACACCTATGTTTATTTTATTATTCTAAATAAACCCTTTAGCATATTGTAAAATACATGTTATAATAATAGGTTCCCACTTGCTAAGTCAATACATGAAATGGTAACAATTTCCTATAATACTCAAGACACAAAAAGGTAGAGCTGTGATGAGTCCAGAGTGCTGCTGCTGAGTCCTTAGTGCTGTGATGAGTCCTTAGTGCTGCTGCTGTTGTGATGGTTATTTTCATCTCTGAATTTATGGTACTTGTCTCAGGAATTGTAACCTGTTTAAGAAAGTGAATTCTATTTGCCTTGAGCAAGACGATCACTCCTGATTCTTGCTAAAGATTTCAATATGATCATCAAATGTTCATGACACTTTGAAAATTCAGTTTGCACGACCGTCAAATTCCATACTAGTGCCGGGGAGCCCTCTCTAAATGGAACGACATTCATGGGCCACAAGCTCTCATACAGTTGCATTGTCATAGAAAGGGAGAGACAAAAGTTGAATAGTTTATACAGAGGAATAAAAAGAAAGCTCAAAACAACACAACCTCTGTTTCAAGGAATCAACTCAAATCTAATAGAACAATTGCATAGCAAAGGGAATAACAAAACCAACAACCACACGAGCATTGTTCAATGTCATAAACAAGCACTATTTTGATTTGGCCTAACGTTCCCAGACTGTCTTCACTTTGGAGCTACACCAGACTCAAAATTCTTTAGACATCCAGCAAACACTGGTGCCTGCTATGTATCAGTGATAAGACGGGCACCAGGGTCAAGTTGATAATTAGACACCAGACACAGTCTCTAACCTTGTTGAGCTTATGACTTATCTCCGCTCACACTGATGAAGACTGGATTCTGTGAGAGAGACCAAGGGATGATGGACCATGGGTACAATGGTTGAGAAACAGGAATAGAAAAGATGATCAGAAAACAGTGAGAGTGACATATGAAACATACCCAATGGTCAGAATGACAATGGTGCCCCTAAAGGCTCAGGAATACCCAGTGCTGCCCTATTCATTGATCTGAGAGTTCCTCTCTTATAATTATTTTATAATACCAAACCTTTCATTATGAAAGCAATCTTCTTGAGAAGCCTAACTTTATATTCTTAGATTAATATTCATAGTGTCTAAGGCAAATAGTAAGTCCCCATATTTTATTATGTTATCTTTCTTTTTTATTAAAACTAACATGTTACAGAGATCAGGATCTAACAATAAGGTGATAAAAAGTGAAAAGTGGTAAATGTCAGCTTCTTATGATGCCCTAATAGATTTATGACCAATGCTGCACCAGCAATACATACAACATACATGTATTTAATTACATTATCTGAACTGTGTCTTAGAAAATTACTGTAAGTAGGAATAAATAAAATCAAATTTTATGTTGCTATAAAATTATTTATTTCTAAAATAAACAGGTTTTTACTATTAACTACATATACTATGTATAGTATAAAGCTTTCTATATTACACATCTCATTATATTTAACAGTGAAAAGCCATGATTATTTAGAAAGGAACATTTTTAGCCATTAGGAACTATGACATTTAATTCACTGAAATTTTCAAACACCTGTGTTGTAAAAATTGTTTTAAGCATACAGTATACCATAATATTCCCTCCATTCCTTTACAACCTGTCCTTTAATTATTAATTAGAAAAATAAACTTTGATCTTACTATTTATTTTAGAGTAACTATTTTGCGAAAATAATGTAAATTTCTAGGTCAAAAACATTTACATGGTTTGCTTTAACAATAATTAGGGAGAGTATGACCAAAACAATATTCTGCATAGAAAGAAAGTTAGCTGCTGCATAGTCTCAATATCTCTGGTGTTGTACCAAAGATGATTTAAATAGGATCCCTTAGTAATGGATAACTTAGGTAAAATCAGCACTGGCAATTCAATGGTGAGTGAAATAGACATAATCCAAGGCAGTGCAGCCTCCTGAAAGGAATAACAATATCAAGAATGGATTTATTTGGGCATTATAGAAAAAACAGAATGTTTCAGAATGACTCAACTTCCAACCTCTATACTATACACAGTTTATAAAACACTTCATATAAGATCGAACTTTGTTAGTACATCTTGTTAGTGTGGAGTTGGTGTTACTGCAAGCCTAGTTAAGTTGTCACATATTTCTAAGGTGTCATTGGTTATAATATAAATTTTTAACTTCCTGCTAGAATGAAAAACCACTGCCAGTTGAAGATAGCATGGCCTGTTTGCAAGACACACCCTTTTCAGAAGTATTAAAGTATCAAAAATGTTCATCTTAAAATCAATGAAATCCAATAAAGAAAATCTCCCTCAAATCTCCCTCTGGTCTAGCCTTTTCGTCATCAATCCTTCCCCGCTGTTTTAAGTTAGTCCGAGTCCCATGTTCAGTCTCAGAACAGTGACTTCCTTGCAAGTCTTCCTTACTAAATTCTGAATAATCAGCCCCCTCCTCTTGCAATAGATAAACATAGTCACTTCAGAGAGTGTCCTTAATCACATCTCCATGCCTTTCCACGACTGCTTTAATGTCTGCAGCACAAATTTTACAATTCTTGAGACTACGGAAGCTGATGCTTTAAAAGTGCTTCCTGCCAAAAGTCTCGTTACCATATTACCCACCTAGCAGACTGTTTCTGCAAGGTATGCTGTAGTGACTGACAGAAAAAGAATAAAACAAGTAACTTGACTGGAAATTAAGAATGCAAGAACATGTTGTATTCAAATAAGGGGAGGCAGAGCAGGAAATATAAGTTTTACAGGAGCTCAAATCTCTACAAGGCTCTATGCTGACCATGAGTAAAGATCCAGTCTTTGGATTGTGAAGACCTCCCAGTTCTCCAACCTACCATCAACTGTCCCAAGATCTGGGTATGGGGGACCTGCCTGTCCAAAAGGCACAATAACTAGTACAAATGAAGTCCATTCCTAAGCAACTGCTAGGGCTAAGGAAAACAGAGGTAAATTCCCCAGATCTACCAACCTCTATAGAACTATATTTTGAACTTGAAGTGGCTTTTTTAAATCCCCGTATATATTTTACTTCCAATTCTGTTTTATATTTGTATTAAAAGAACACCTTTTATTTTGAATATTTCCAGAAGTCTCTCTCACTGAACAGGCGCTGGACTTTGTTACATCCAATTTGACAGAAGCAGGCCATGTCCTGTCACAGCAGAACAGGGCATTGATATTTCTGTCTAACCACTTCGAGTCTACTAACAAGGGGAACAGTTCAACATGTGGAGCTCGCCAGCCATGGGAGTTTTAATTCTTTAGGTAGAACTTACTGATATTCTAATGGCACTTCGTTAAAGAAAGAGATAAAGGGACTATTCGAATTACAGAAAGTTCGCTTTCAGCACCTACCCAGAGACACATGTAAAATGGCTAGTGAGGGGAAAACACAGCTTACCAGGAATGAATGTTGCCCCTGAATTCTTTCAGTTCTGTACTCACATCAAGAAAACTAATTATTAGGGATAAAAACTTACATTGTTTTATTGTTAGCTTAATTGAGGAGAAACTTATTATTTCTTTCACTCCCTGGATGAGACAGAAAATATCCTCTTACAATCTAACAGTCTAAGTAATTCTGTTGATTTTTTCCAATGTGGGGAAACACCTATATTTTAATGTAAATGAAGATAAAGTATGTATCACAGAAGAATTATTTATACTTCTAAAATTCTACTTTGATTACAGATGAGACCAAGGACAAACGACTACAACGCGCGGTGGCAGAAAATGGCCCTGAGAGGATTCTGGCACAGTCGGGGTTTGGGTTCATGTCTGTGTGTGTCCCTGCAGCGGGGTGGCGGTAGGGAATATGCTAACTGACTTTTGTCATTTTCCCATACTTCGGGCCTGGGGAGAGAGTCAACACCAGTGACACCACATGATACGGATTTCTCAACGAGAGAGGGAGGAGCTGACACTAGAAGTGTGCTGGGCAGATGTTAACAGTAGCAGTTACCCAAAGAGACATTTGGTGATATGGGTTCATTATCAACTCGAAATACACTACTTGTCCCTTGAGTATCTTTCACTTCACTGTATTCTCCCGCCATGAGGCGGTATCGTAATACTCCTTTCAATGTCAGTAGAGTGAGTATGTTCCCCCACGTACCTCTGGAAACAGATAGTGCATCATAATCAAAACATTCAGAGATTAGCAGCTCTCACCTGATTCCAGCCACACCTTTGGCTGAGTTTCAAAATGGAATTGACTTCTGATCCACTGAGTAGAAGCATAGCAGTGCATTAACTACCATTGTTTAATTATTGTTAAATATTTGAAATAAAATCTATTTCCTATGACCTAGCTGCTTGTCTCAAACCTATAATATGCCTTCTAAGTATTTTCAGTCTTGTGGGATTTTGACTATCTTTTATACGGGATGCCAAGGTTATTTTTTATCTTTGCAGTAGTTAAAAATATATTAATAGAGCACTGAGAATTATATGATATACCAAAAACCACTGAAATTCATAAAACATCATTTTCTTATCTTCTGAGAAAACTAGTCTAAATACTTAATATATATTAAAATGGTTTAAGAAAAGCGATTTAGAATTATCATTGGTAAATAATGAGATACAAACAGGAAAATGCTAAAAATTGACATAGTTTCTAAATAGGATTAATTATTATTAATGGACTACTCATTTGAAAGTTCAAATTCAATTTATGTAACTGCTTGACTACAAACATTCTTTAGCTTTAATATAATGAGAATATAATTATTCACTATTTTTTCATACTGATTTAGCTCTTTGGATTATAGTTTATGCTTAGGCAATTAGTCAGACATTTTTATCATATATCTCTCTGTTAGAACTGCTTCAGCATAATAAAATAAAATCTAACTTAAATAGGCTTAAATACAAAAACATTCACTGGCTCACTTACCTGAAAGACCAAAGTAGGACAGGCTTCAATCTGACTTATTAAGACACTTCTCTACACTTGCATATTCCAGCATCTTGTTCGGGCTGCAGGAGTCTGGGCCTCACATATGTGCAGGACAGCACATAAAGAGAAACCATTTCCAGGTTTTCTTGGCGAGCAAAGCAAGTTTGCCAAAGGCTTTCAGAAAACTTTCCTTCTACTCTTCAGTCCAAAGTGTATCACAGACCCATTTCTACACCAATGATCAATATACATCATGAATACATTATTTTCACTCCTAGAACTTGGCAAAGGGTCAGCTACTAATGAACTGCTTGAAATTAGACTTCTTACAGGAAGGAGAAAGGGGAAGTGTGTGTTGGGTAGGCAACTATCTATAGTCTAGGATGAAATACAAGCAATATATTTTGCTAGAGAACATGGATGGAACGGCATCATTTAAAAAGCTGTTCAGTATGGTGGTTTTCCTGATACCCTGGATGCTACCTCATCCTAGCTTACCATGGGATTTGATATAGGCATCATTCTTGCAACCTTGCCAATACCCAGACTGAATTGTGCATTTGGGTGGTGTACAGATAAAGGCTATCCTCTCTTTTTCGTTGTTATCTGTGGTTCATCTGCATAAAACATTCATGATTTGGCCAATTTGATTCAAAGTCATGAAAAATAATCATGTGTTTAACTTGTTTTGAATTTTGTAAGAATTTTTAAACAATGAGAGTAACATTATTATTTACAATATTATTTTTAAAAGATTTTATTTATTTACTTTTAGAGAGAGAGAAAGGGAAGGAGAAAGAGAACAAGAGAAACATCAATGTGTGTTTGCCTCTCACGTGCCCCCTACAGGGGACCTGGCCCACAACCCAGGCAAGTGCCCTGACTGGGAATCAAACCAGCAACCCTTTGGTTTGCAGGCCTGCGCTCAATCCATGGAGCTACACCAGCCAGGGCACAATATTATTTTTAAATATTTAAAAATATTATCATTTAAAATATTTTCTCAAATAAGATATATACATAGCCAACAGGCACATGAAAACATGTTTAATATCAATAATTATTAGGGAAATGTAAATCAAAACCACAATGAGGTATCACCTCACATGTATTAGAATGACTACCAACAAAAAGACAGGAAAACAGCAACTGTCAGGAAGGATGTGGGGGAAAGGGAACCCGCATGTACTGGTGGAAATGTAAACCAGTACAGCCACTATGGAAAACAATATAGAGATTCCTCAAAAAACTAAGAATAGAACTACCATATGACCCAGCTATTCCACTTCTGGGTACTTATTTGAAGAATACACTAATTTATAAAGATATATGCACACCTAAGTTCATTGAAAATGGATGAATGGATAAAGAAAATGTGATTTACATATATATAGTGGAAAACTACTTGGTCACAAAAAGGTAAAATCCTGCCCTTTGCAACAACATGGATGTAAGTTGAGAGCATTATCCTAAGTGAATAAGCCAGATGAGAAAAGACAAATACCATATATTTTCACTCATATGTGGAATATAAAAACCAAAACCAAAACAAAGAAACAAACACAAATTCATAGGTGCAGACAACAGATCAGTGGTTACCAGAGGGGAAGGAAACTGGGGGGAAGCAGAACAGAAAACGGGGGCAATTGTATGGTGACAGATAAAAACTAGACTTTTGGTGGTGAGCACAATGTAGTGTATACATATGTTACATTACAATGCTGCACACCTGAACTTATATATGTTACCTAAATAAATAAATATTGAAACTTAGTTTTAAAAATCACTAGTAATTGTATCACTGTAAATCAATCTTTATTAAAATTATAGCCTTTTTTCTAATAAATGTATTAGAAACATCTCCATATATTGTTATACAGTTTCCATAATTCTTAATGTCAGTATAAAATTTTGACAATTGTATGCATATGATAGAATTAATAATATTTAATATGAAACAATAATTCAAAAATATTTGGTGATTTCCTATATTTCTTAATGCTTTTAAAACTGGAGCAGGATAATTTCTTGTTCTCAAATCTGTCCTAGAAATAAGGTCATTGTTCCCATGGGACACAAATGGCAGCATCGCTGCCTGTCTCTCCACCTTAATGTCAATTTTTTAATTAAATTTATTGGGGTAATATTGATTAACAAGGTTAAATAAGTTCCAAGTGTAGATTTCCTGGATACATGGTCTGTATATTGCATTGTGTGCCCACCACCCAAAATCAAATCATCTTCTGTCAACATATATTTGGTCCCCTTTCCCTTTACTACCACCCATCCCTAATGTCACTTTTAAACAACTCTAGACCCAGATATAGGAAAGAAGCATCCCGTGGTATAACACAAACAACAAATATGTTGGATTTGAGTGCCAGAAATGTCAAGAACGTCATTTAGAAGGAAAGTGTACTAGACTGTGAATCAGTGCAATGCTTGGGAAGTTTGTAGAAGCCTCTTAACCTCTGTAAATTTAGCCCTTTCGTATAACACATTGTCCAAGTATAAAATAAGCAAAAAAATCACTGCCCCTTCATGCTGCCAAGAGGTCAGGGAAACTGCTTCATAGTACCCTGTAATTTTTGAAATAATATTTATTTTTCTGGTTACAGGATTAATAGATGATCATTTAAGGAGTTTTTTAAAAATCAGGGAAAAAGTACAAAAGCAAAGGAAAACTACCTGTAAACCTACAATTCAGAAATAACTTTTAATGTATTCTTTAATGTTGTTTCTACATTTTGTATTTTAATGGTACAAAATTAGATATGGTTGTGTACATTCCCTGTGGCACTTCCCACTCTGAGTGTTGATTTCAAGTACTGGCAAACCAATTTAAAATTGAGTGACATGTTATGATAGACTGCACATTATGTCAGTTTAACATGCAAAAGAATGATCCTCAGTACGCTTTCATCAAATATTTCTCTAACAAAGCAGGCAAAGCAAATTTCTGTGAGGTGGCCACCAGGCAGCAGTCACCGAAGCAGAGGATTCCTGATGCTGCTGCTCTCTTCCCCAAGAAATATGAAAAATGCAGGGCACACAGTGGGTCCCCAGGGTCGGACTCGGGTCCCACTAAATCTGCATAGTACTATACATGCACAATATAGGAAGGAAAACCACCTGCATATTCCAAGGATCTTAATTCTAAGTGATAACTCTGGAGTCAGAACCACACAACACCTGCGTGCTCACCCACCAGGCAGTACCCTGGGAGTGTGTACACCACCGCCAGGCATCTAGTGCAACCGGCTCTAACCCAGTGGCCTGGCTAGAGCCACCTGTCCCTACTATACCACTCTGACAAAATGTCACATGTAGTGTTAACCTTAGAAAGACGGAGCAAAGGACCAGAAATCTACTTGTTGAAAACAAGACTTTTTAGTCACTTATGCATACTTTTACATTTCACATAGATGGTACGTCCTGGAAATCAATCTAGAAATAAAGTAGAATATCATCTTTTTATCTGTTTCTACCAAAAGAAAATGTATTCTTCTCCCTAAGATTCGGGAGAATATTCTATGATCTGTTTGCACCTGGTTGTGACAACTGCCAAGGCAAAAAAAAAAAAAAAAAACCTACCGGGTTTCCTTTCCATGTGTGACAGAGATGCGGACGCTTCTACATAACAATGTTAACAGTGGCAAAAAGTTCAGTATCCCCAACTCTTATCTCTCCGACTGACTTTGTAATTCTATACTTCCATCACTTTCCGTTGGATATGGGTAACCTGCCCTCTTGGATGGGAACTTTGTTTACTTTTTACTGTGACCACTCATGAAGCTGCATGGCAGGATTTGGAATCAGAACTGGAGGCTCAGTCTCACCAAATAGTTATATGACTTCAGGCAAGAGATTGAATGTCTCTAAGCCTCAGTTTCCTCATGTAAAAAAAAAAAATGGAGTGAATAAGGTCAAACCTTCTTACTTTAGAGTTATTTTGAGGTTCCAGTGAGATGATGTTTATCTGAGTGTTTACTCATTAAATGCTAATGCAATCCTGACTTCCATGCTTAAATCCTTGAATGGCTCTTTCACTTTAGAATGAGGCCCAAAATACGTACAGAGTCCTTCATTTTCCTGACTCATTTCTAATCAGCCTCTTCTGCCATATCTCTCTGCTGGCACTCAACATTCCAGGCACACTAACCCACCTCACAAGGTCATTTCATTTTCAAATACAAAATGGGGGGAAAAAATCAAATTGATTATCTTTTCAAAACATCTGCTACCTCAAGGCAAGGTCTTCCAAAGCTTGCCTCCAAACTGACCTTTTAGGGTATGAATCACAACTGCCATGACTGCGTGCTGTTCTACAGATACTGAGAAAGACCCTTTGAATACCTAAAACCGTAATTTTAGTATCAGTGATCTTGTTATTATGACTTTATATTTGGCCTGCATAACAGATCATTTACTCACTTCAAAACTGTTTATAAATCAACAGGTGTTGTGCCCTGTTTAGCTAATTCAGTGTGGAGTCAACAGCAGACGGATAAACAGCTTGGCATCTGGCTTTGGCCCTACTGCAGAATTGCCAAGAGAAGCCCAAGCATCCTGCATCACCTGCCTTTTCTAAGGCTTCTGTTGTCAGGAGAATGGCTCATTTTTTTTGGCTCCAGCAATGCTTGAAATTGGCTGTCTGGTATCACAGAATGCTTGACCCTGACCAGGGGGCAAATGTCGGGCCATGCCAGAATGCACAGCTTGGTTTCAAAATGACTAGGAAAATTCACTTCTTAGGAGAAGGACATTGTGCTGGCTTATTGCCAAGAGCTATGGAAAATTTTTCCATATTTAATTTAAAAGTTCATTTTGCTGCTTGCCAATCAGCCATTGTAAATCCTGAAATTATAGAATTGCACCCCCTTATTTTTTCCTTTCTCCTGCCTTTAGTCACCGGATTCAGTAAAAACGTGAGTGGAAATACAAAATTCTCAGTGTAGTCTGACTTTGCCGTGAGTTTGTCTTGTGTCGGGCTCCCTAGGAGCAGAGCTTTGAAATGGATGTTCTTGAGCAACTGTAATCTATGGAGGGAGTTCTTTTGAGAAACTAAGGGAAGCAGGCAGGGCAGGGAAGGAGTTGGACAATGATGTAGCTTCAGGAAATGTCTGGTCTGACCCCATAGGGAGTCTCAGAGCACGAATTGAACCTCAAAGGTTTGTGTCAACCACAGGCAAGGGGGCTGGGCTGTCACCTTCCCATGTCAGCCAGTCATTGACCTATGGGCCCCAGAGGCCACTTCAAGCCAAGAGCCAACCTCCAGAAAGTGCATCTATGAGCTCTGAGGAACCAACACCTACAGCATCTGGGGATGAGGACACCAGCCTAGCAAATGAATTTGGGCAAAAACCGTACCCACTTCACATGCCTATTATACGCATCTCATAAATCTTTGCCATCATAATTGTTACAATACTGTTATAATCACTGTTTTTACTGAGGAAGCCCATATAGAAGTAAGAACTATCTTTGAGTTCCAAACTTGGCCCTACCTAGTACAAACTCATAAAGATAGCAAGAAACTGAGAATTTGGAAAAGATGTTATTTACTTTTAGCCCAGCAAATTACTGATCAAGGTCTATAGGAAATTCATATAAAACAAGGCATGTGTAACAGTTCTTTTTCTAAAGCACTTTATTGTCATTCTACTATTGTTATTACAAAGGATTAGTCTAAGAAAACAAATAAATTAAAAGCTAATCTGTGCTTCAAGATTCATAACTTGTGATGACAAACTAATGATTTATCTCACCAGTTAGAATGCAGTGAGACTCATCTTTATTTTACAGGAGCTAGTCCAGATCTGCAATCTTGAATGCAAACTACAATGCATTAGATGGCATTTTACTGAAAAATAGTTGTATTCCTAAAGCCCAACCCCTTTTATCCCTGTTTTATATTTTTTAAAGCTTTCAAACACCCACTCTTGACTGTTTCTAATGTTCTCACATCCAAATACTCAGGAGTATTTTCCTCTGTTTTACCAGAGTTTTTTAAAGCTTAAATAAATAGGCATTGGGTATTTTCCTTCTCATCTAATGTTTTGTTTTATCTTGCACAAGACTTAAGGGCAATCATTGGCCAGACCTAAAAAACCTCAGACTGGGGGTGAGCACCTTGCAGTTCACCTTGACACGGCACCAGTGCCTCGGGCGATATCGCAGACATACTATAACACTGCAGACCACACGCAAGTGACTGAATCAACAGCTTAACTGGGCCCGAAACTACTGAGGAGCAGAGAAGTTGTCTCCATACCTTAGCCCTCCCAAGTGTGCTAGAAGCTGAGAGAGCTTTACCTCGAGAGAATGAAACTTGAAATTCCCTTGCCTGTTCCTGTCTCACCCCAGGCCTGTGGTGGTCCCTACAATATTTTTATACATTCATCCATTGTTTAAATTTTGCAGAAGCAATGTATTTGATTTCTTTTTCTTACAGAGGACCTCAAAAATTTAAATGTCACGCCCTACAAAACTTTGATTCTGCCATGTTTACCTGTTACCAAGACCCCATTTTTCTACCCAGGTAGCCAGGTTGGGAGGTGATGAGTGGAACTGATTCTTTTGTCACCTGAGACCCAGTATCTTCAAGGGCAGAAGATTCACCAGTTCATCATCTCTCTGACTAAAATCTTTATTTAGCAATGTATAACATGAGTATTCCCACCCCATCAAGTGGAAATACCCTGCGAGGCACTAGAATGTGCAAACATCATGGTCTCTTGTGGTTTCCTGTCCTACTTGCCACACATTGTCAAATGGCAGTCAGGTAAGGGGCTCCGAAGCATTTATCTGAGGATACAAGATTGTCTCTTTATTAATGTGTCTGCAGCACCTGAGTCTGCATATGCCATTTAAAATTAAAAGGCCGCAGCATTTCAGATCCAATCATGAGGCTGCCAATTAAGGTATCATTTGTCTTTGCATAAAAATCATTCGCGGCTGTTTTTCTTCTATCCCCAGGCTCTTATTTACTGTAAATGTCCAGCAGGCAGTATGGACAACAGCTGCTCAACCTATTTGAAAACCATCCAGCATGGATCCATCTGCGAATGGACACTAAATAAATACTCGTGGGTGATATGTGACGATTTGGCAAAAATTTGCATTAAAGGTGTTTGATGGAGGTGGCTTCTGAACCAGGGTGCCTTTCCCAGCGTCAGAACTGAACCACTTCCACAGCTCCTAGATATGGAAATTCCTACTCTTTACACCAGCTCCATGAATTATATAATGCCTCTGAAACCAGAATCCATTCATAGCCTCAGAAAATACATTTTAAGATGAGAAGGGCTAAAAATGAATTCTTCTCTTTCACCTGGGAAACAGAAATACTAATTTTGTTCAAAGGAGATCACTCACCCGTGTATACTACTCAGCTTACACATTAAATTCTGCTTTTGACTAGATCTCTTCATTTAATATTTTCAACAAAATATATTTCCAGTATTTTAAAACAAGAAAACATGCACTGAGACTCAGAACAATAAAATGACTTTAAAATAGCTGTCCTTCCCAGTCGGGTAATGCTTGTTTTTGTAAAGAGTGATGCCAAGGACTTTCTTTCCTTCTTCTTCCTATCTTGAGTTAATAAGCCTGAAGCTCCCAAACATTTTTTTCTGCCCTACCTCCGCTTCCTGGGGAAAGCTTGGATTTCATTTTGAAGGCATGTAGTAGAGGCAATACGCTTTTATAAAATCAAAGGAAGAAAACCCTGAATTCCTGCTCTCTTTCGTTCCCCCTTTGTCCCTATGGGTGAGGGCAGAGGCCTGGCTGTCCCTGCTTGCACACTCCCAGGGCAGCCTCCTGGCCTCCTCTCTCCCTACCCCCCTTTAACGATTTCAGGGCCCTGGCAGCAGCTTATCTCCGGCCCATAAACCTTTTCTTCAGAATTGGCTGTTTAAATCAAATTTACACATTAGGGAAAAATACTAGCAAATCTGGTCACCAGTTGTTCATCATTGTTACTAATGTGTGATCATTAAAAATAGTAGATTCGCCTGGCTGGTGTGGCTCAGTGGATTGAGCACGGGCTGCGAACCAAAGGGTCGCCAGTTTGATTTCCAGTCAGATCACATGCCTGGGTTGCAGGTCGGGTCCCCAGTGGGGGCCACGTGAGAGGCAACTGCACATTGATGTTTCTCTCCCTCTCTTTCTCCCTCCCTTCCCGTCTGTCTAAAAATGAATAAATAAATTCTTTTAAAAAAAGTAGATTTGCTGTCTATTGTAACAATATAAAAATAGGAAATTAAGGGATTTCTTTTTGGTTATATCTCCAGCTGACCTAAAACATAGTAAATTCATTTGGTAGTCAGATTTTTTATTTATAGCAATCACCTCTGCTAGTTAAGTAGGGAGGCTGACTCTTCTACACTTTTTGGGCCCTCAGGAAGGGCAGGCACATGTCAGTACTTCCCCAGCTCAGCACAGGTCAATTTCCAAGGCAAGTGCCAGCTTAGCACTATAATCCATTCCATTTCTTGTTGGAACGGCTGTTTGGTTCATGCCCTATCTGCAAGTCCAGACTCAAAAGAAATAACAGCCTGTACTCCAGGACTCAGAGCTTTGGGTGATGATACAGGCAGCAAACAGGACAGAGAGGATGAGCAGCCACAGACACCGCCGGGAAGACGACAGCACAGAACAACTCAGTGGCCACTTCATCCCACAATACTGAGAGAACCAAGTTGCACACTTCCCCGAAGCCCTCGAACCCACGTTAACTCTCAACCTATGGCAGATCCAACAGAGAAAAGCCTGAGAGGAGTCAAATGTTTGAGGATTTGGAGGTGGCACTGGTGCAGAGATACGGAATATCCTCTATTCGAGTATCTAATTTTGAGCTAACAGAGCCACTGAAATGTCACCATGGGAATGAGGGCTGGTAATTTATCAGTATTTCTTTGCCAAGAAGCCTAAAATACTATTACTGGTTATATTAGCTATACGGTACATTATTTATACTACAACTTACCAATTATATATGTGGATATTTGAATAGTGTTTCTTTCACATGCAAAGAATCTGTGTCAAATAACAACAGTAGTGATAATAATAACTAGCATATACTGAGCACTTAGTGTGTGATGGGACCTGACCTCAGGGCTATGTACGTTATTTCAGTTGACCCTCATGACATTCATATAAGACACCAGATACACTGTTGACCTTGTAGTTAAAATACTGAGTTTGTATCTCTATTCTCCTACTTATATATGGTGTGACCTTGTGTAAGTTTGTGTGATCTTGGGCAAGTCTCTTCATCTTTTAGCCTGTTTCCCGATATGAAAATTAAGAACCTCATTACCTGCCTTGCATATCCTATAGGATTATTGTGAGGATCAGAAACAATGCATGGGAAAGCTTTCTATAAACTAATAAACTCACAAATAAAATTATCTTATTATCTACAAGATAAGGTGTTTTTTAGTAAAGTATAGTTGGCATACACTATTATATTAATTTTAAGTGATTTCACATTTGTATATGTTATGAAGTAAGGATAAAATATATATCTGTGTGCACTTATAGTCACTTGCTATCTTTTGAAGAAACAGTTTTAAATGCATCAGTGTTTGCTTAAAAATGGCAACCTTCCCGTTAGTATGTGTCATAAACCTCATTTAACATGACCCATCAAAATAGAGAGCACGTAATCTAGATAATAATACCTGTTAAGATTTCCATGAAGTGGGTAAAAGCTTTTATAAAAGCCAAGGAGGTTTGTGCCACTGAGCTGATGTGGCTCAGTGGGTTGGACAATCATCCTGTAACTGAAAGGCTGTTGTTTCCACCCCCAGTCAGTTAGGGCACCCCCCTGGATTACAAGTGTGATGATCCCTGCTCCAGGCATGCATGAGAGACAACCAACTGAAGTTTCTCTCTCACATTGATGTTTCTCTCTCTCCCTTTCTCCCTACCTTTCCCTCTTATAAGCAATGGAAAAATGTCCTCGGATGAGAATAAAAAAAAAATAGAAAATACAGTCAAGCAAGTTTCATAAGAGCTGCAGGTGGTGAAATTATCAATTCCATCTAGGCTTTATGTTAATAAGTTTCTTTAAAGCTGGTTTTTTATTATATCCTACAGCTATTTAAAAGGTGTTTTAATAAACACTTGTCTTTTATAGCTGCCAATCTTTTTCAACTCCCTATGTCCCACAGAAGTTATCCCATCAACTTGGCATATCTTAGAAGTCTTCATTAACCAGGGCTAATTATTTGAGACCTGGGTCTCTCTCTTCCACTTCATGTTCTTAATCAATGATTCTGCAGAGAGTTCCTTCGCAGTGTGGAGTTTTGTGGGCTGGGGTTTTTTTCTCCCATTTTGGGTCACACTAGGGCTACTTCCATGAAATTCAATTAGAACCTTATAATAGTTCTCTGTAAATTTCACTACTTCAAAAACAAACGGTAAGATCTTGAAAGAAACCTACAACTGCTAGAGAGAGTTTATTAACACTTTGTCAGAAAATGCGTTTTTTGTCTCAGGCAGGTCAACCATACCCGGTTCAATTGGTAAATCCCTCTGCTCTCAATGTGAAGAACACAGACTTCTATTGTGCCCTCAAAAAGTGTTAAAAACACCCCAGTCCTTCATAGCCATGATATCACTGGGGAAATTTTTCTACTCTCCACTTGGAAAAAAAAGTCATTTTTCATTTGGCATAACAATTACCTAGGGACCATAAATGAGTTGGGGGGAAAAAGATTATTTTAGAGTAAAGAACAGAGAGAGAAAGAAAATTCTGTAATTTTAACAAGATTTAAACCTCATTTGCCATACTCTTTAACAGAAAGCAAAGGGGAGGCCAGCTCAGCAAATCAACACAATTATGAGAAAAAGGCACACATGGGAAGCAAACTGATTAAAATGAGGTAATATCAGCATTTAAAATATAACCCTGTATCCAACAGCCTGCCATTTAATATTTTTGATTTTGAAAAGAAAAATAGATAGCAATCTTATTTAAGAAATGACTAAATTTTAAGATATAATTTAAAATAAACCAAGTAACAATAGTAACAAATAAAAGACAAACCAAAACAAACAAAATACACACATCCACATATACACACAACTTCTATTTTACCGATATTAACCAAGATCTGTTATTGTGCCCCAACTCTAATGAGCTAATTCCTTCTGAAATCCCTGCAACAAGCAACTCTAACTACTCAGAAGGAGTAAAACATTAAGAAGATTGAGTAACAGCACCCTCAGGGTAGGCGTGATAATCTGTGTGCAGGAGAAAAGAGGCCGATAAGGAAGTCTGACCTAATGGAGGGACTGTGAGCTGAATTCAGTCACATTCAGACAGTATTGGGATGGGGAAACTACAAGCAGTGCTAAGGAGACTTTCAACAACTATTTTGACCAAATTAAATGCATCATTTATAGTAGCCAGAGTTGGCCTGGCCATGTACTTGTTATAGTATACTTTCATACATACTCCCATTAACTCATTTGTGTCATTGTTTCTGCTTTCTCTCTCTCTGTCTGTCTTTTTAAAATCCTTGCCCAAGGACACACTTACTGACCTTAGAGAGAGGGGAAAGGAGAGTGAGTGACAGGGAGAGAAACATTGATGTAAGAGACAAACATCGATAGGGTGCCACTCGCATGTGCCAGACTAGGCACTGAACCCACAACCTAGGTATGTGCCCTAACTGGGAATGAAACCCACGACCCTCAGTTTACAGGACAATGCTGTAACCAACTGAGCCACACCGGCCAGGGCTCTGCTTTCCCTTCTTAAATAGTAAGCTACTAAAAACAGAAACACAGCATCTGTTTCCTTTATAACTAAATCCTTTACAGCACCTGGTTCAGCACTCTTGTGATATGCTATAAAGTGCATTAAATTTCTTAGACAAACTGACTGGCTTGCCAGTAGGTCAAAAATTTTGTTAGTATTTACACAGCAGTAAAATCAGTAACAATCATGTCATTTCCTACTCACTTTATGTGCAATCTCTACATCGCAATGGCGTCACTTTACTAGCTGAAAAGTATCGCTTCTGACTGCCTGACTCACGCGAATAATAAATGATTACACAATGATGTTCTGTTTAATACTCTCTCACAATAAATATTTAGGTAATGCTTTATAGTTTACAAAGTGCTGTTTTGGGATATTATCCTGTTTAATCTCGCTTTATCCCAGAATATTTTGTTGAGCTTCCATTAATTTTTCTAGTAACTTCTTCATCTGTATCTCTCCTCTACTTTAAACTTCAAGTGGCAAGAAATTTGCTTAAGGAAAAAAAGCATTCATATATATATATATCCACAATCAGTGAATTATAATTTATACTTTAGTTCCTTCCATTAGTTAATTTGTAGGTTGTTGGCTACTTTAACTGCCTGACCATGTGCACCAATTTGGTAAATGAAATTCAACAAGAATTATCATCACAAGTAAAAATATACATCTCAACTATCAGACAAAAAAAGTAAGTTTGTAATATCTTTGGTGAATCTTTCCTTTTTTACTGGCTTTTATTTACAATTAGTCTCTTGAAAAAATAATTGAATTATCAAAAATGATATATTTACTCCTTGTTATATTTCTATTTTTGTCATAAAGTCTCATCTCACAAAAACTAACCTGCTCTGAAAAAAGTTAACACTATGGCCATATTCTCGACTACACAGCATAAATATGAGGTTCAAATATTAGAATTTCAGCTACCCCTTACAAAAATTCTTAAGAGGCCATTGTGGCATTTGCCCTTCCCAGATCCCTCCTTACAAATTTTGATAGTCTTAAAGCAGTTACATTGGCATGTAGGACCCCAGATTCCAATATCTTATATTTCTGCCCTCAGAAACCATTAATCTTATGGCATTCCCTAAAATTTGCTCACCCCAAGTCTAGTCCTTCAGTGCTGATCTGATGAATTAATCTGAACTCAGGTGTCACTATGAAACAGTGTATTTCCATTTGAATGAAATGGAGCCTTCTGGAGAGCCGATGTTTTCAATGTAAAGAAAGGACTTCAAATACACACTTCCCATTGTGATGGAACTATGTGAGAACCATATCCACGCCACACTGACATCCACTCGCCAACTCTGGCTACGCACAGGCTGGTTTGGACTACAGGCCCAAACATGTTTATCAACTGTCCATTAAAAAGAATACACTATGGGTCCTGCTCTCAGAGAGTTTATATAGAGCAGTTCTCAATTAATAAGTATTTTTTTAAAGATTTTATTTATTTATTTTCAGAGAGAGGAGAAGGGAGGGAGAAAGAGCAATGTATGGTTGCCTCTCACATGGCCCTCATTGGGGACCTGGCCCGCAACCCAGGTATGTGCCCCAACTGGGAATCGAACTGGGACCCTTTGGTTCCCAGCCCATGCTCAATCCACTGAGCTACACCAGCCAGGCCTAATTAATAAGTCTTATCTGGGCTGCCTCTTTTAGTGATTCTGATGTGCTGCCTTGGGCAAAGGTCTTGAATAAGCTGAGCTAAAACTCGAAAATTTAGTCCCAATCAAAAAAGGATAATACCTATACAGGGAAATAAATTAAAAAAAAAACAAAAACATACAGTTTGACACTTAAATAACACAGGTTTGAACTGCATGGGTTCATTTATCTTCAGATATTATTCAATAAACAATCAGCCCTTCATACCCTGGGTTTCATATCTGTGGATTTTGTATCTGTGTGTTTCACCATCTGCAGATTCAACCAACCTTGAATCGAGAACAGTATTTTGGAATTCGTAGCCACAGCTTCTCGGCCACAGATTCGCAAGCATGGGTCAAAAATACTGTTTTCCATCTGCATCCAGCTGATTTGAATCCATGGATGCAAAGAGCCACTGTGGAGTCAAAAGTTATATGCGGATTTTCCATTGCACACAGGTCCACACCTCTAACCCCCGAGTAATTCAAGAGTCAGAAATAAATACCGTACATATCTTCCTGTCTTCATTCAATGAGTCTCTCCTTTCCTGAAACACATTCTTTTTTAGCTTCTATGTCACTGTGTTCTTTAAATTGCTTCCTACTTCAAATGGCTCTTCTTCTCAAATTCCTCTCTAAAATCTTTAAATGTTGTCAAGTCTAGTCCTCATTTCTCAGCCCTCTTCTCTTTGTTTCTTTAACTATACCCTCTCTCCTCATCAGTGATTCTCAAATGTGGTCCTAGGACAAGCAGGGTTAGCATCATCGGGGAAATTAGAAATGAAAACCATTGTGTCTCATCCCAATGCTACTGAACCAGAAACTTTGCGGGTAGGGCCAGCAATCTGTGTTTTAACCCACCAGCCCTATATGTGATTCTGACACATACTAACTTTTGAGAACCACATCCATAGGTTATCTCGTCCAATGAAAAATAACAATGTCACCATATAATTAAAATTCCCTAAATGTGTATATTTCTCCTGATCCCTCAACTGAACTCCAGGCGGTAAACCCAAATGCTAGCTTAACATATCCATTGAACATATCCAAGCATCTCAAACTTAATATAACCTAAATAGGTTTCTTGATTGCTAACTTTTCCAACTTTGTCCTCCCATCTTCTCAGTAAATGACACTATTCAGTTGCTCCAGCTAAAAACCTAGAGTTCATCTTTGATTCCTCTCTTTCATTCATCACATCATCAAATCCATCAGCAAGTTTTGTCAACACTACATCCAAACCATATTCAGATCCAATCATTCCTATCTTTTTCTCTTCACTACTATCTTAGTCTAAAGCATTATCCAAGAAGATAGGATCAGCAAAAGTCAGAGAAGAAAATTAAGAAACAGAGATTTTAAGATTATAAGGAGTTAGGGGCAATATAATATCACAAAAATTAAAGAAGAGGGTCTCAGGTAGGAAGCAATAATCTATATAAATACCTAAGAATGTCAAGAAAGAGGAAGACTTAGAAAATAAGTTTATGGTGCCTTAGAGGTCAAGGCAGAATTTAAAAGACTACATAGATTAAAGGCATGCACAAAGAAATATTTTAAGTTGCAGAGCAAAGGAAATCAACAAAATAAAAAGAAAACCCACAGAAGGGGAAAACATATTTATTCACCAGTATATCCGATAAGGAGTTAATATACAAAATTTATAAAGTACTTATAAAACTCAACACCAAAAAAACAAATAACCAAATTAGAAATGTGCAAAGTACCTGAACAGATACTTCTTCAAAGACATACAGATGGTCAATAGACATATGAAAAGATTCACAACATCACTAACCACCAGGGAAATCCAAATTAAAATTATAGTGAGATACCCCCTCACACCTGTCAGAATGGTTATCTTCAATAAATCAACAACCAGTGCTAGTGAGGATGTGGAGAAAAGGGAACCCTTTTGTACTATTGGTGGGAATGTAGATTGGTGCAGCCACTGTGGAAAGCAGTATGGAGATACCTTAAAAATTAAAAATGGATCTGCCTTTTGACCCAGCGATTCTGTGAATATATCCAAAGGAACCCAAATCACTAATTCAAAGGATCATAAGCACCACTATGGAAGAGGGAATAGGGGCATAAATGATAATGGGAAAAAAATTTTAAATGAACTATTCTAAATAAATAAATAATTAACAGAAATAATTTTTAAAGGATTTGGATTTTGTATCTATTTGTTTTTATCTCATTGTGCTAGTAATTCACTTTAATTTTGTGTTTGGAAATTACTGGTCTGTTATAGGGAACCATTCCATGCATTGTGGGAAATGTAGCTCAACCATTCACTATTTAAAAACCCCAGTGGAACATGGGTCAAAAAGCAGGCCCCACGTGCATGGACAGGTTTTCCGGTGGGTAAATCAGACCTACATTTTTCCTAGAGATAAGACTTGCTGAAACTCCCTTACCATGGTTTAAAAAAGAAACAAACGCTGATGCATATCTCCAAAGTGGCTCCGAAGGCCGGTGATAAACCCCTCAAGTACAGCCCTTTCCCTTTTGCCTTTACATTTGCAAATATCCTCCTTCGATGTGCCTTCCTTTGTTGTGTATCACCTGATGAGGACCTGTGCATAGTAAATGAAAACCCCCTCAATGTAATGTGCCCAGAAAGACAATAAAAGCCTGTCAAGGCAGAGGTCAGCATGCTCTCTCCTCTAGAGAGAGTGGCGGAGGCATTCCAAGCCACTCCTGGGCCCTGCTCTCTCCGACCCGCTTCTGGGCCCTTGTTCTCCGGCCCACTCTCCAGCACTTTCTCTCTGGCTCTCTCTCTGATTCAGAGGGGGGTCATGTAGTCCCTGCATTTTCTCTCACAGAATTTACAAGTGAATTATTTACAAATCAGCCACAGCATACGGGTTCTGCCGGCCAGGATCCACCACAGTCTGTAATATACTGGAAATTTAAAAAAAAAAAAAAGACTGAGCTGAAAACATGTCTACATAGAAACCTGCACATGAATGTTTATAGCAACTTGATTCATAATTGCCAAAATTTGGAAGCAACCAATATGTTATTTAGTATGTGAATGGATATGTAAATTATGGTACATCTATTCAGTGAAATATTATTCAGTGCTAAAAAGAAATGAACTTTGAGCCATGAAAAGACATGGAGGAAGCTAACATGCGTATTAATAGGTGAAAGAAGCT